>JACJUY010008711.1:4639-34535 GCA_014220935.1 Platorchestia sp. MABIK | reverse complement strand
GTAACGATCCCCGCGTAGTGGGCTGTGTGTGTCCCAATAGGTAACGATCCCCGCTTAGTGGGCTGTATGTGTCCCAATAGGTAAATTAACACGTTCCCCGCGTAGTGGGCTGTGTGCGTCCCAGTGTGTAAATTGCTCATTTAGATACCAGTATAAATCAAGAACATTTAATGTTTCGCGAACTTTTTCAAAAATTACTCTTAACAAACGAGATGAATTATCGCACAATTGTATCGTCATATTTCTTAGGAAGGATAAAAATGTGCGCAAGCAGTGAAGTCGGTTTCCCACTTCTGCTACTTACAACCTAACCAAACCAACCGGTAACAACCGCAGAAATATGGTGAACGTTTAAGATGTACTCAAGTTTCTCGTGATGAAGGTTGCTCACATGCTTTTGTGAAAAGGAAGTTGATATTGAGCAGGATAAATTGAGTGCCGTACACATGGTAAGCCGAGTGGCGTGTACATGGTAAGCCGGGTGGCGTGTACATGGTAAGCCGAGGGGCGTGTACATGGTGAGCCGAGTGGCCTGTACATGGTGAGCCGAGTTACCTGTCCATGGCGAGCCAAGTTACCTGTACATGGCGAGCCAAGTTACCTGTACATAGCGAGCCAAGTTACCTTTACATGGCGAGCCAAGTTACCTGTACATGGCGAGCCAAGTTACCTGTACATGGCGAACCAAGTTACCTGTACATGGCGAGCCAAGTTACCTGTACATGGCGAGCCAAGTTACCTGTACATGGCGAGCCAAATTACCTGTACATGGCGAGCCTAGTTATCTGTACATGGCGAGCCAAGTTACCTGTACATGGCGAACCAAGTTACCTGAACATGGCGCGAGCCAAGTTACTTGTACATGGCGTGAGCCAAGTTACCTGTACATGGCGAACCAAGTTACCTGTACATGGCGCGAGCTAAGTTATCTGTACATGGCGAGCCAAGTTATCTTTTCATGGCGAGCCAAGTTACCTGTACATGGCGAGCCAAGTTACCTGTACATGGCGAGCCAAGTTACCTGTACATGGCGAGTCAAGATACCTGTACATGGCGAGTCAAGATACCTGAACATGGCGCGAGCCAAGTTACCTGTACATGGCGCGAGCCAAGTTACCTGTACATGGCGCGAGCCAAGTTACCTGTACATGGCGCGAGCCAAGTTACCTGTACATGGCAGCTAAGTTACCTGTACATGGCGCGAGCCAAGTTACCTGTACATGGCGAGAGGGCGTGGCCGCACCTGGCGCCGTGGGCAGTGTGGGCACTACGCCGCTGCTGGCGTAGGTGTGTGTGTGTGCGTGCGTAGCCGCCAATTATGTATCGCACACTGCATGTGGGTGAGGTGGACTCCTATGATGTATGAAGACTGGTTATGTTTTTGTGTTCGAAGTCTAGTTCTCCTCAAAGTAATTTCCTCTTCTCTTCCTCTAAAGCAAGTTCTTCACTTGACGCTCTATTGTGAAGTACATAAAGGTAATAATATCTTCTTTGATTTGTTTGTGGTAGTGCGAGGTGGCATTATCATGTATTCTTTCTGTCACCAAAGCTGGTAACTTTTTTCTTTTATTCCGAATTGAGTTTCAAACTGCCCTTGTGTTAGGGTTGTCATGTAGACTAATTTTTTTGAACGTGAAATTAGGTGTTTCGATTGGGAAATAGGGCAAACTTTGAGGGTTTTGGCCAGAAAAAATGCCAAGCTTGCATCCCAGGTGGTGCTGTGCACATTTTTCCGTCACTCTGACTCACTCATTAGAATTAGTGAAGAAGAACAAGTGCTGCAGCAAGTGCACAACTGCTGGCAGTGGCAGTGCCTCACTGGCTGCGTTGGGTGTTGGTGGTGTGCGCGTCTCGCTTCACCTGCCCGCATTCGCCTCAAAACACAACAGTCGTTCACTGCTCTGGCAACCTGCCGTGAGTGAAACGCTGCGCATATGCATGCACCTGCCATCTAGTTACACCCTTCTTCTTTCTTTTACCTAACTTATCGCCGTTTCGATGCACATTTTATCAGTCTCGGCAGTTGAATTAAAATATCCAAGCATAGCATAATAACTAAATACTAAAGATAGACGATGTAGTTGCTTCTCTGTGTTGACGTTTGCCAAAACTCCTCTTAATGTACTCTGTCTCATTTGATGTATGTGCGTATGTAAAAGTTTCTAATTGTGGGTCGCACAACCTTGACTTTCACGACGCGTGGTCGTGCTGTACGTGTTGATATTGCCCCAATTATCCTTATGAAGGCGTCTTCGTATCGAGAGACGCTCCTACTCATCGCCTCATTACAAACACACGTATGTGGTGCTTGATGTTCGGTGGGGACGAGGAGGTGATCATTCGCTTCTTGCGGGGTCATTCCGAACTCTTTTTGATTGGTTATACGACGAGTTGTGTCGAAATCAAGAGTTCTGCACCAAAAAAGAGCTCTCTGGACTTGGCTTGAATCAAGTAGCCATAACTCCAGAAGCCGGATTTCTCGACATATTTACATCGTCGTAACGGTACAGCTGATTGCGTAAGTTTTTGGAGCATACGTTACGTGTACATGCGTTGCCAATTCGACTTAAAAGAACTTACGCGTCTCCGCTACATCGACGTAAATTCTTTGACCTCCAGACGCATATGAGCATTGCCTATACCCAGTTTGTTCTATAAGAACCCGTTGGAGTTACTCTCGTGCGTCCCGTGTAGGCAAGTCTGTTGAGAATTTGGGCCTAGTGTCTTCTTGCCGTATCATGCTGGTGTTCTGCTTTACTGAACATGGCAGTGAGGAAGATTACTAATAATTATTAATAATCTAATAATCTTACAAAAATGATAATTTTTGTAAGGGAGGGTGAAGGTTAACTACGTTCAGCGTATGTGTGAGAACTTTTGTAAATCCTTACGTTATGTAGGGTAGCGCAAAAGTCCTCCCGATGCTAACCTTGCACTCGCTTCGAACCATAACACAATAATTCTCCAAGTACAGAATTGATATTGTCAATATCTTCTTAGAATTATTTTTTTAGAAATTGAAATTTTTTTGATATTCGCATCCAAATGACAAAAATCGGCGATGTTTCAATTAGATATTGTGGTAATTTACATTGACGATTCTCTCGGAAGCAGAAAATAGACATTAGTAGATCACTCATCACTTCTGAGAAATGGGCGCGGAGTATCGTAACGCAGCGGTTTGGTCATCTACCGATGGTTAAAGCCGCGAAACGAAAAATTTATTTACCAAAGGCTTGTAACTTGTTGGAAAAATAGTACGAAGAAATACTTGATACCTAACAGTCAACAGCATTAGCATTGTGGGCCAAATATGTTGCGAGGCTTGCAGGACAAATGGCAAGTACTAGGTACATGAAAATGGGCTTTAGGTAGGTAAATATAAAAGATCGAGTTAATGTAATTTGGCTGGTTAATGTAAATTGGCTGATTATTGTAAAATAGCAAGTTAATGTAAAATGTCGAGTTAATGTAAAATTACGAGTTCATGTAAAATGGGAAGTTAATGTAAAATGGGAAGTTAATGTGAAATGGGAAGTTAATGTAAAATGGGAAGTTAATGTGAAATGGGAAGTTAATGTAAAATGGGAAGTTAATGTAAAATGGGAAGTTAATGTGATATGGAAAGTTAATGTGAAATGGAAAGTTAGTGATGTACCGATACCATTTTTTTGGCCGATACCGATACCCATTTTTGGCCGATACCGATACCGATACTCCGATACTTGAAAATACCGATACTTTGACCGATACCGATACTTTTAAAATTATATTAAAATAAAACTATTATAAGCCTTACATGGGTGGTATAATAAAGTTATTCACTAATGTGTCTAATAATAAAACAATATTGACAATAAGGTTTTTGATAATGAATAATAAAACTGCTCTTGCTCTGTTAACTATATTGTTAAAAAAACGAAATGAAATCCTTTCGATAGATAAGTGTTTCTAATCGTATTGCAACGTAATGTAGACTAGCTGTAATAGCAACTGGTTCCAAAAGTGGACCAAAACAATCGAACGAGGTTTGAACGAAACTTCAACTAGGTTTGAACGAAACTTCAACTAGGCTTGGACGAAACTTCAACTAGGTTTGGACAAAACTTCGACTAGGTTTGGACGAAACTTCGACTAGGCTTGGATGAAACTTCGACTAGGCTTGGATGAAACTTCGACTAGGTTTGGATGAAACTTCGACTAGGTTTGGACGAAACTTCAACTAGGCTTGGACGAAACTTCAACGAGTCTTTGAGTAACCATGAGTCAACAAATAGATGCTAGAAAGCAATTGAAAATGACTAAATTTAACATAATGGTAAAGTCGCCCTGTAAAATGCTAGATTTTGCATTTGAATGCTATTATTCCTGCTAGTTGATAGATTCGTACTTTAATGCTAAGTTGGCAACACTGCAGTCCAGTGTCATAGTTTGATTCGTTTCCCTCACAAAGTTTTTCGGTTGCGTCATCTTTCTGCTCTATTGTAGTGTGATACCGTAATTGGCATGTGTGAACAAATAAGTATTCACTGTTTAGCAATCTTTATTTGCCAACTAAGGTTATTATGCGACTAAATTTAATTATAAATGTTATTTTTCCCCATTTACAGGCTTAAAATAGTTATATAATGTAGCATTTAGTCTCAGAAATAGCAGCGTGAACGCAAGCTGTATATGTATGTACTAACGCACAATGCGCAGAAGCAAACACGGCTCTTTTCGGTTTGGGGGCCTTTCGAATTTTTATGTTTTTTTCGCCTAAGTATGTATTTTGGTGTGAACAACACGAAAATGAAAACCATTTTGTGGAGAAATTATTTACTAAGCTCAAATCCATTAATATTTTATGACAAAACTGCCGTTTCTCGGTGCGTTTTTGCCACGCAAACTCACACAGACAGGAATTTATCATTTGTCGGTGAGTGCCTCCCTGACTTTTTTTCATTTTTAGACGATGCCATACACTCTCAATCATTTGAGTGCGTGCACCTTTTGCAGGGTCCACCAAGTTTTCACTATGATTAACAGTGAGGTGTTTGAAATTATACCCTTGGTTAGGTTAGGAACACTTAACGAATAATTTGTCCACAAAATGCTTATCATTTTCGTGTTTTTCACACCAAAATACATAGTTTGGCGAAAAGAAAACATTAAAATTCGAGAGGCCCCGAAACCGAAAAGATCCGCAAACACGCAACCAACTATAAGATTGTTCGTGAATTTTTCAAACGTTTTAAAATAGAAGAAAAATACAAGATTCGTAATGTACGGCGATTTACATGAAAAATAAAAATAAAATTATTAGCTTCGTAATATTTGACGATTTACAAGCTAAATTAAAATAGAATTCCCAGCTACTTCTTTATTAAATTTACAACAACTTTAAAATGCACCTTCAACTTTATTTAATTGGTATGATTTTTGTTAGCCTGTCATATACTTTGAGAAATGGAAATTGGGTTAAACCATATAGGTTTTAGTTGTAAAAGTACAATGATTTTATGTCGCTACTGTGTTTAACTATTCATGGAACATAGATCTCACTTACTGACCATACGTGACTCATCGGGAATTCAAAGTTATAAATTCAGTTAGCGGGCCTGATTAAACGCTGTAATTTCAACAGTTAGCGAACTAATTTACTAGGTATGAATAGGCTCTTTATTTGCTTATACTTTTACTCTCATGATTTGTGACTTTCATTTTTATGAAAAAATACGTATTATGAGAAAGTATCGGTAAAGTATCGGCTGGATTTTGCCAATACCGATACCAGTAAAATGACCGATACTTGCCGATACCGATACCGATACATCGGTACATCACTATGGAAAGTTAATGTGAAATGAAAAGTTAATGTGAAATGGAAAATTGATGTGAAATGGAAAGTTGATGTGAAATGGAAAGTTGATGTGAAATGGAAGTTGATGTGAAATGGAAAGTTGATGTAAAATGGGAAGTTGATGTGAAATGGGAAGTTGATGTAAAATGAGAAGTTGATGTAAAATGACGAGCTACTGCAAAATGACGAGCTACTGCAAAATGACGAGCTACTGTAAAATGACGAGCTACTGTAAAATGACGAGCTACTGTAAAATGACGAGCTACTGTAAAATGACGAGCTACTGTAAAATGAGCTACTGTAAAATGACGAGCTACTGTAATATGACGAGCTACTGTAAAATGAAAGTTAATGTAAAAGGGTTAATAAATGTAAAATGATCAGCTGTAAAACAGGAAGAGCGTTGGGAGAACAACGCTCGCTTGTTGGGAGGTTGGCTCGGAACGTCCGGAGTTGCTGGCGCTACAGGACGGGCAAATGCCGTGGTGCGGCGGACGAACCAACTCTGGCACACTGTAAAGGAACAAAATGTGCTCCTCAATGCTATTTTTGTGGATTTATTCAGATAAAACTTAACTTCAATGCCAACGAAACGTGGTGTTGGTGATTTTCTTTATAATTCTTCAAATAAAACCGAAACTAATAACAAACAAAATGTGTTGAAATGATTTTGAGATTTTTTTAGATAAAAAGTGAAATTTGTAAGCAGAGAAAAAAGCAAACAAAATGTAGTGTTGAATGTTTTTTTTTAGATTTCTTAAGACAAAAAAGAAACCCTAAGAACTGATAAAGCGTGTGGTGCTGAATTAATTTATAAAGATTTTTTTTTAACTGAAACCTAAACGTAAGAAACAAAACTTTGGGGTCATATAATTTCTGTGGAATTTTGTAGATATTCGCATCCAGATAAAACAAATTGGCGGCGTTACAATTACGTTAATTACTTGGATTTTGTGTAAGTGTACATTAAACGTGTGGTTTGAACTATTGAGCGATGTAAATAACTGATCATCAGTGGATGTACGCCGATCACTGCGGTACAACAGCAGGCGTTGGAAAGGAAGAAAGCAGTTTATTTCTAATAAAGATGATAGACCCACACATTTGTACAATCTACCATATGCCGCTCGGACATGCACTGAAATGAAGCCTAATCAAACGCTGCACTTCCTTGTCTCTACGATACCTAATTCATTCAACTTCTAAGTGTTCTGGTGTGCGTGCACGTTGGATGCACATCTATCCGCCCACTTTTCTGCACGATGCGAATTACACCGACGCAGATTTAGATGAATATAGGCTGAATAGTTAAAATAGTTTTAATTATTAGACGTAGCTGAAGTAGAGAGATCAGTACTATAATAAATATTACTTAAATACAACGGGAAGATATATACGCAAATAAAGGTAACCGAAAGATTTGAGTGAAAGAAAGAGACAAAGGAATAAATATGACGGAGATGACTTAATGAGGAAATTAGATTAATAAAAATAACTGTGAACCTTTGGTTAAAAAAACAAATACGCGCATAAATATATCGTCGAGATTTCAGTAAAGCGATGAAAACAAGGACAAGTACAACTTTGAGACTTCAGTAGAGAGACCAAGAAACCAGCGAGTATAACTAGAAGACTTTATAGATTGAAAAACATCGAAGTGCGTTTGACTTATGAAGTTTAATTAAGAGATAATTATTATTACATACAACGTTTTACCACCGAAGTCGCTGCAGAGGCGTTTCATCGGTGTATTTGATATTCGTCAGTTTAACAGAGATAAATATACCAATCTGTAATTATACGAACAATGAAGTGTTTGGTCTAACATCAATGAATAATAAAAAGATATAAACATTGAAATGATGGGTCTAACAACAATGAAGTGTATGGTCTAACAACGGGCAATTATGGGAACAATGAAGACTATAAGAACTTGTAACTCTACGCGCAGAGTGGCGGCTACGAGAGCCTGTACGAGCCGATCAGCCCGCGACCCCCGAGCCAAATGTCGACTCGCAGCGCCGGACCTCCCCTGGCGGGGTATGGCGGCACTCCGGGCTATGGAGGCAGGGCTCATCCCCAGGTGTGTGCTGTGCTTCTTGTGTGGCGTTTGCTTCTTGTGTGTTGTCTTCTCTGTTTCTTGTGTGTTGTGTTGTCTGTTTCTTGTGTGTTGTGGTGTCTGTTTCTTGTGTGTTGTGTTGTCTGTTTCTTGTGTGCTGTGTTGTCTGTTTCTTGTGTGTTGTGGTGTCTGTTTCTTGTGTGTTGTGGTGTCTGTTTCTTGTGTGTTGTGTTGTCTGTTTCTTGTGTGTTGCCTGTTGGGTGCTTATTGTACGATGTGTTGCTTGTTGTGTATTGTATTGTTTGCTTCTTGTATGTTGTGTTGCCTGTTGTGCACTTCCTGTGTATTGTGTTGGAGTGGCTCGATTTGGAGAAGCTTTCGTACCGCGCGGTGGTCCTGACGCCACCAAGCTGTTGAAATCAAGCACAGATCTGGAGCTTGATGGCGTGCTCTCGTCTGGAGATAAATCTGATGTGCATTGTAGTATGGGATATTGGTTGTGTGTGTGAAGTTAGGCGCTTGTGGGACGCTTCATGGCATGCTGACGCCTGAAAATGAATCTGATGTGCATTGTAGTATGAAAAATTAGTTGTGTGTGTAAATTTGCCACCAGAGCGAGATCGTATCATGAGTTAGTGTACCACAGCAGAGGGAACAAAGGGGGCTTTATTGCGGCAGCATTTTGCAAACCTTGCAGTTGAGATTTCAGCTACTGTTTTGTTTGGCATGCTTCACAATTTTATAAATTTGACATTTTTATTTATGACATTTTATGCAACGTGCAACTGTATTTTCTTGAAATTTTGCTAATGTTTTAAATTTAAACAGTGAGATTATTAGCTTTATTTAGAATACTTAATTGATGTGCAGTTATGATTTCGATTTGTTCACTATGTTTTAAAGTCGCACAGCGACTTTTTCTTTAAATTACAGACTATGATAAACTTAGTGTAAACTTGTCTAACTTATTCTATTGTATTTTTTGAAGAGGTATAAATTTTGTAGGCTACCCTCTGTAACACAAACAACGTGACGCCGTGTCCACGCAGGGAGGTGGAGCAGGAGGGACGGGCAAAGAAGCTGAGGTGGACGCCCTCACCAACCTCCTCGTGCAGTCCATGGAGAGCAGCAGCGACCCCGAATTTTTTGGTGAGATTTTTTATCCTTGAATTTATGTTTAGATGTCAAGTTTACTTGATTTTTTATACTTAAATGTATGTTGAGATGTCAAGAGGTACACTTTATTTTTTTTAGATGGGATTTTTTACACTTAAATTTATGTTGAGATGTCAAGTTTACTTGATTGGTTACTCATAAATTTATGTTGAGATGCCAAGTTTACCTGATTTTTTACCCTCCGTATATACTTGAATTTATGTTTAGATGTCAATTTTACATTAATCTTTTAAGTGAAAACCTAATTCTTCATGCGCAATCTATGTGCCCATGCAACTCTGTTCGTAATTTTTTATGAATATGAGTTAATGCTCTTTCACGCTTGCTCTGATGCCTGTGCATGATGGGTGTCTGATGTGAGAATTTTAGCCAGAAAGAAAAACGATGTAGCAGCTTCCGTGCCATTATATCATGTTTGACACTACACAGCAAGATTACAATAATTTGCTCTCCTTGAAGGAAGGCTGCTAAGCAACCTATGCCATAGATAGGCCTTCAAGACTTCTGTCTTTTGTGTCCACTGTACTTTCAATTCTGATGCTTTCTTCACTATCGCTTTGTTGTCTTACTGTTCCTTCCTAACTTGTTGTTTCTATGCGCATGCTTTCCTGTGTGGGAACACACCTTGTGCATAAATTCCTCGTTTTTTGCAGTTCATATTAAATAGTTCTTTATTTTTCCTTGCTTGTATTGTGGCTAGGAAGGGTCAAACTATATTACAGTCCACATTAAATGGTCTCTTCTTTTTCCTTGCTTGTATTGTGGCTAGGAAGAGTCAAACTAAATTACAGTCCACATTAAATGGTCTCTTCTTTTTCCTTGCTTGTATTGTGGCTAGGAAGGGTCAAACTAAATTACAGTCCACATTAAATAGCCTCTTATTTTTCCTTGCTTGTGTTGTCACCATGGAGTCACAAACTAAAAAAGCTAACATTGATGCAGGTATCTGCGCCCGGTGCGGGGGTAAGGTGGTGGGGGAAGGCAGTGGCTGCACTGCTATGGACCAGGTCTTCCATATCCGCTGCTTTGACTGCATCGTGTGCCACCTCCAGCTCCAGGGCAAGCCCTTCTATGCTGTTGACAGCAAGCCTTATTGTGAGCAGTGTTACGTGGTGAGTTGCCTCTCCTCTCTGGTATACAGGGCACACCTTTCTATGCTGTAGACAGCAAGCCTTATTGTGAGCAGTGCTACGTGGTGAGTTGCCTCTCCTCTCTGGTATACAGGGCACACCTTTCTATGCTGTAGACAGCAAGCCTTATTGTGAGCAGTGCTACGTGGTGAGTTGCCTCTCCTCTCTGGTATACAGGCTATTGGAAATTGGTGCACAGTTGCATGACATGTGACCGACACATTCCATTTTGTCTCACTTTTTGTTGTTGGTGTTTAGTTATTCTTCAAAATTTACTAATGCAAGGTGATTTCGTGCATATGTTGATGTTTTTATAGCGTGGAAGAAGCGAATTCCGTATCGTTTTTGTGACTACTATCTAAAGAGAAAAAAATGAATTTTATTATATTCTAGTCTTCTATTGGTTCAAAAAACAAGCAACTTCTGCTCATACCCTCAATTTGAAGCCTAACCTCTCCTCCCAAGAGCATGACGAGACTAAACTAAAGTTGTCTTCTCAGTGGCACAGCATTGGCTGTTGTGTTGCTGTAGTTTAAACAGAGAATGTGTATACAAGCGACTCAAAGTTTATGCGAGTAAAATGGTCCTAAAGGGACAGCTAGAAGCGTAAATCTTTCTACTGCTACCAGCTGCGTCGTTACGAGGATATAAATTGTTTGAAAATACCATCTCGGGGCTTTTGCTCTGACATCGTTCAAAAATTTTCCACATGTGCATGGTAAATTCAGTCTTGTTTTCATATCATTTGATTTATTCATAGATATAAAAATTATTGAATTATTTTTTGTGTAAACGTCATGGAAATGCTTAATGTAACTCCTTACATAGAATTTATTCAATTTCATCTTCTTTAATCGATACCTAATTTTTTTATGCAAGAAACATTCTTAAAATACTAAAATAGCATAAAATTGTGTCCAGACAAACTAAGGACCCTTTCTTCTCAGAGTACCCTGGAGAAATGCTACATTCTCAAATTTGCTTGAAAATCATGTCTGGACAAACTAAAAATGTCATTCTTCTCAGAGCACGCTGGAGAAATGCTGCGTGTGCACACAACCCATCCTGGAGCGCATCCTGCGTGCGACGGGCAAACCGTACCACCCTGGCTGCTTCACGTGCGTGGTGTGTCACAAGGCGCTGGATGGCATCCCGTTCACGGTGGACGCGGCCAACCAGATCCACTGCATTGAGGACTTCCACAAGAAGTTCGCGCCGCGCTGCAGCGTCTGTCAGGAACCCATCATGCCTGAGCCTGGCCTTGATGAGACCGTCAGGGTGGTCGCGCTCGACAGGAGCTTCCATGTCAACTGCTACAAGTGCGAGGTGAGGTGTTGGCGCTCGACAGGAGCTTCCATGTCAACTGCTACAAGTGCAAGGTCAGCTGATGCAAGTGTGAAGTAGAGAGTGCTACAAGTGTGTGATAAGAGGGTCAACTGCTGCAAGTGTGAGGTGAGGTAGTAAGTGTTGCAAGTGTGAGGTGGGTGGTAAGTAAGTGCTGCAAGTGTAAGGTGAGGTAGTAAGTAAGTGCTGCAAGTGTGAGGTGAGGTAGTAAGTGCTGCAAGTGTGAGGTGAGGTAGTAAGTGCCACAAGTGTGAGGTTAAGTGAATTTTATTCTTATTTTTAGGCCCCTCAGGAGGATACAACTATTGTATCTATGGGAATTAGCGCTCCCAGGGGGGGCAATGTGAGGGCCCGAGCTAAAGGTTAGGTAGGCTTTCTTTTTGTTAAAATAACATAGGTTTTTGTTATATTATGGACCAACTTTTTTTCGGTTCACTGCTGTCCTGTTTTTCCAACACCTACTACTTTCTTCTTCAACTTTGATCTTGTTTCATGAACTTCTTTCTCACCTTGCTGTTTCTGTGCCCTTTCTGCATAGATTCCACGTTCCCTTAACTCCATACTAAATGGTGCCTTCCTCTTTCCTCTCTTTGGATCTCATTAGTTGAGGATAGGGAGGCTTAAACTAATCAGTAATCTAATCTAATCTTATTTTTAGGTTATTTTTAGCCAAATCATGGTCTATTCTCAGCTTATTTCATTTTAATGCATAATATTTCCTATTATAAGTTTATTCCCCTTATTATGTTCTCCACTTTATACAACCTATTTCATTCCATTGTATTGTACGAGTAATCTACACTATTCTATACTGTCATATTCCATTCCATGCTCTTCTTTTTGTACTTCATTGCATTGTGTGCTCTTCACAGGTTTTCACGTGTGGAGCGTTGGTTCCATAAGGTTGGATAGGTTTTTACAATAACAATAATGATCTCTTTGTACTTCATTGCATGCTGTTCTTTTTGTATTCCATTCTATGCTCTTCTTTTTGTATTCTATTTCATGCTCTACTTTTTTGGTTCTCTTCCATTCCATGCTCTACTCTTCGTATTCTGTTCCATTCTATGCTCTACCCTTTGTATTCTGTTCCATTCCATGCTCTTCACAGGTTTTTACCTGTGAAAAGTTGGTTTCATGATGGAGAGGTTTTCACAATAGCAATAACAATAATATTTTGTACTTGATTGCATTGTGTGTGTTGCGAGTGCAGGACTGCGGGCTGCTGCTGTCATCAGAGGCGGAGGGGCGAGGCTGCTACCCACTGGACGGCCACGTGCTCTGCAAGGCGTGCAACGCTGCCCGCATCCAGGCCCTCTCCAGCGCTGCCTAGACCTCAGGCCCTGTTCCCACACCTTGCCCTCTCCACGGGTGCCCTCTTCACGGGCGCCCTCTCCAGGGGTATCCTCTCCAGGGGTATCCTCTCCAGAGGTATCCTCTCCAGGGGTATCCTCTCCAGGGGTATCCGCTCCAGGGGTATCCTCTCCAGGGGTATCCTCTCCAGGGGTATCCTCTCCAGGGGTATCCTCTCCAGGGGTATCCTCTCCAGGGGTATCCTCTCCAGGGGTATCCTCTCCAGGGGTATCCTCTCCAGGGGTGTCCTCTCCAGGGGTATCCTCTCCAGGGGTGTCCTCTCCAGGGACACCCCCACCAGGGGTACTCACATCCTACTGTCGTTCTCGATGTTACTTGAGTTTTATATTGCGTGGAGAAGTTTTCAGATGCTGTGCCATAAGGCAAGACAAGTTACGGTTTTTTTCAACCAGTTGTTTCTGTCAAACGTTCCAAGACATGATGGTGTGACCTCACAACGATATGAATCACGAGCGTCGTGAAATTGATAGTAGCTGTAGGATTGTCATGTCGAGAGAGTAAAAATCGAACAATGTTGGAGGCCGTTTAGGCGTCACTGAATGGTCGTTTTATTATTGTTAATAATGAGCAAGAATGAATCGAGTTCATTCACGAAAGCCAACCCTGTTATATAAGAGTACTCGTGGCAGCTGCCTTGTTCATTCTGTCTTATCTGAAGTAACTCTTGTCTACGCCACAAAAATTCACGTTGAACGATCATTATGCGAGTGTCATTACAGTTGTTTAATAAGTAGAGAACTTTGCCTTGAGCTAGAAAGTGCTGTTTTTTCCATTGCTGGGGACAATGGTAAAAGTGCTTAAGCTTCTTTGGTTCTAATAGTATCATCTTGGCAGAAAATTGCAATCCTTTTTTGACTCCGTCTTGAACGGATTGTGCACGGCTCTGAGGAGGTGCCAGCATGGGTAAGACGCACGGCTAGAGTGTGGGTGGGAGGCTGGATTAAAGATAAACGGTTATATTGATCTTTCGGTCGCAGACATCATGCGGAGGGGGGAGCAGCAAAGGGCTCGTAACCGTGCTTCAATGTTGATTTTATCAACACCTTTCAACATTATTATTTTTATTATTATCATTGTTTTTAGGTAGCTTTCCTACCTAATAATAATTAGGAAGCAGTCACCTAATGATATTAATTATTAGGTAATTCTGCTACCGTTGAGCGCACTGCATTGTTAGCCCAGCAGGGGTTCCAGCATGGTAAGGCGCTCGGCTATTGGAGGGTGGGCTACTGAAACCCCTGGGAACTAAGCTGCACTCCCATTGTAAATCCACGTTATTTCCTTTAAAATGCTTCGCGAAAGCAGAGGGGTCTACATTTGCTATTAGCTGGCGTTCCCGGGGGAAAAGCGACCACAAATAATAATGAAAAAATTATAATCAGCTACCTACCTCTAGTAAAACACAGCGCATCCGTTGTTGTTTCAAAGGCAATTCATATTTACCTAGCCTATGCGAAGGGAGGTCCATAGTTGCAAATTGCTGGAGCCCTTAGTAAAAAATTTCTAGTAGGACCTCCTGCAATTTGCTGAGATCCTAAATTTATTATTTATGTAACCATTTACATTTAATGTAACCCTAAATTTATTATTATTTACTTCGTCTTTGACGCTGTTCATTGAACCTTTTGGGGTCAGTGGGAGGTGTTTTCAGCCAACTGTGCAAAATTAATGATGAATATGAATGAGCTCCCAGATTTTATGAGTAAAACACGGAATTTTAACTCAAATTACTTTTCGAGGAATCTCTGAGATTAGCTGTAAAAATTCTACGGTTACTGGTTCCACCGGTTGCTAATGGAGACGTTTCTCTCAAAGTTCATGAATGGAAGGTAATTTTGTCTATCGAGAGTCACAGCTTTGAAAAAATGGTTTTTATTTATCCTAATTCTTAAGGAGATTTCTAAGTTCTTTTTTGTATTTGTTGGGAGCTGAAAGTATCTTCTGTTTCTGTAATGCAATACTTACTGAGCTGAGGGCATTCTAGTTTTTTTGTGTGGTGCTTTTTGTCGAAAATACGTATCGTGTTTTGGGGATTATTTTGTTCCATGAGAAGGTCGTTTTCCTGCATTACATAAAATGACCTAAAATGTATATACTGTCTTAATGAATCGCTGTCAGTTGTGCTATCAGTTGTGCTATCAGTAATGTGAAAATTACTCAAGTTCAGTTGGTGATTCAAGAAAAATTGGTTTTCGAGCTATTATACCTTAGAGATTTGCTTGTGAACTTTGGCACACTGGCAGAGCTAGGTACACTTGCATACAGTCGTTTGGTCAATTCGCCTCCAGAGAGCGTGTAGAGATAAATGTGCTGTCCATCCTCGAGTTAAGCGATATCTCACGCGAATCTCAACGTATGCATATAAAAATTACTCCGTTTTAGTTAAAACTTCATATTAGACCAAAATGTAGTAACGCTATCAAATTACGCTGTGGTTCCGTCAGAGTATCGAAAACGGTGGGAGAATCCAAAAATAATAATTTGCTAAAACTTCAATCAAGCATCGTATTAGTTGAATAGCTGACATTAACTTGCATTGTGTGAGTTGAGGTTCATAAAACATTCGTGGCATCTGTTCAAGTTGAGGCCCGTAAAAAATGGTGTAAAAATCGAGGACTAACTAGACAGTACGCGACGGTTCAGCCAGCTTTTGAGATAGACTGAATTAAGCGCTTTATGTCGTAAACAATTGACGCATGTCATTTTATTCGTAAATAAAATGTTGAGCCGAAGTAAAGCCTTGATATTCAATTCGGTATATTTGCGGTAGTTTGCGTAGAACTTTGGCAATGCTTCTGTAGGTCGTGAACATTTGACACAGGTTATTTTATTGGTAAATGAAATGTCAAGAGCCGAGTGGTAAAACTTTGACTAGGAAAGCCTTGATTTTCAATTCAGTATGTTTGCGGTGGTTTGTTTAGAAATTTTGGCTATGCTTCCTAAGTGAGGCGCCAGTAGTCGAGAAACTAAAATTGTTTATTGAACAACCTCATTCCTAATTATTGTCTATTTTATGTTGTCTATTTGAGGGCTGCAACTTTTGAGTACGAAGACCGTGCCAGTGGGCCATAACTAGTCAACGGCCTCACGTTTCTAAATTGGATGGTGTGTTTTAACTCAACACAACATCTATGCAGGATGATTAATAAAAACAAACCAATTTAGATTCCAGTACAATGATTTTAATGGGATATATATTTAGCTGCGAGCAGCAGTTTGTCTAATGCTGCTTTACTTAGTTTTTTTCGTGGTTCTTGGGGATTTGAGCTCTCTACAGTGGAGCTTTACTGGACTCAACCAACTGCGGTATCTACTTGTTATTTCGATGTGATTGAAATTATACATTCAGTTTTAATGTGGAAATTGCTTATTTGTCAGAGCTGTTCTGATTGGAGGGTGTTTACAATTCTGGGATCACACTCTGATGGAAATTTATTGCTCTTGAGTTCAGAAATTTCTTCCGCTGTTGATTACGCATCGAGTTGAGTACGCGAAATATTTTTGCAGCGAGATTAGGACCGTCATTTATGCTTGTATTCTAGGCCACTGTAATTTCAGCCTTGAAACTTACTTATTCTGAGCAACGCGTGGACCAAATTTGAAAGCTATGTAACCGCATCTTCGTATCGTGCCGTTGCAGGCTGTTGCTGCATACTCTCACGAGGCTGTTATAGCCCGTTTTTTGTTGAAATAAGTGACATATTTGCTCATTTGGACTGGTCGTTTCATAGCGGCTGCGATGCTCGTTATTGCTATGATTTTTATTCACTACGTAAGTCTTGCTTGACAATAATTGAGTGGTTTTTAATATTCTTTTTCACTGTAATTGGGAATCTATCCTGTGAACTATGCTTACACGTTGGCTGAATTCTACATGATTTACTTCTTGTAAGATAGATGCTCGTTGATGGAGATCTGCCTGCCAGCCCTGTCTTGGTTTAAGAGCGCTTTTTTTATGGGAGTCGTGCGTCTTTGCGATGAACAGTTCCGACGGGCCACGGTAGACTGGTCTGCAGCTGCTCTGAAGTCCTCATCTTTTATAACACTGGTTCTTGACACTGGTTCACTGGCGCCCCTCCCTGGGGGGTGTAAGCCTCCGCAGTAAAGCCTGGTTTTTCCAAGTAATTCTTTCGACAAAAGAGTGAACTTTCACTGTTGAATATGTTTGAGGATTTATTTACTACGTTCTTTGTTGTGAGCTTTTATTTACTAGTCCATCTGCACACAATTTCCCCTGACAATTCTTAAGGGGGCATGTGAGTAAAAAGGTTAAGAAGCACTTGATTTATAACAATCACCAAGATTTTTGCTTGTGTAAAGTATCGTACTAAATTGTGCTTTACTCTCTTAGGAACGCCTTTGCCGCGGTTAGGGAGGCACAAACTAATATCTTATGTGATCACCTAGTGATGCTGAACGTTTGAGGGTAGTGTAATTAGGTTATTTCCGGGGTTTACGAGTTATTCCTCGATTTAATCGAGGTGTGAACCTTTTGAAAAAAAGGTTGATCACGATTTCATTCTCAGTGGTACACTCACCTGAATGCCTTCACATTTTGTTGGGTCATTGACTCTATCTGATGCTTCTTTGGGTATAGGGGCATAAAAGTTTGCTGGCAGTCGTAAAAGAAAATTATGCTGTTCACAAATGCCAGCGTACGCCATGTTTACTCTGTGTACTTCCTTTTCTGGGGCACTCATGTAGTAGAGACAGTGTGATTAAACGAGGATTATAATATATCGATAATAATATCAGTAACAGTAATAATAATTATAATGACTGTCCAATTTTGAAACGAGTTCTTTGAATGTTTACTTTGTTTCGAATTTTGCGAAGCTGGAGTGTGTGATTTAGAACAGGAAAGCGACTTGTGGGCCGCGTTGGACAGTATGTCCCACCAAAATCCGAACCGAGTATTTGTTTTCCCGTATCAGTAAACCATCATAATCAGTAATACTTTCTATAGGCTAATTTTGATTGATAATTTTGCTAAAAATTAAATGCTTACGGGTATTCTTACGGTGGTACTACTGATACTTGTATGAATACTCGGTTCGGGTTTTTGTGGGCAGCGTTGTACAGCGCAGAGAATGTGTGCCTGTCTGTCTTTGCCATCTGTAGCGTTTAAGGTGGACTTTTATTGAGATTGTTAAGCATTCTTTTTGGAATTTATAAGAAGACTTGTGTATGGTTTTCCGCCAAAGTTGAGCATTAATTTTCTAGTTTTATTTTTAAAGTTTATGTTACGATGTTAACCTCCACTAACCGATGTATTTTAAAGGATATTTCTCTGTTTTGTTAGGCAAGCATTGTGTGCATGGGCCAATTCTTCCCAAGTGTTCATATATATAGCGTGTAATTTCCTCGTTCCATCATTTTATGATTAATTCCCGTTAATCTTAAGTTCATTGTTCTAATGACCATTTTCATGCTTTTAGTAAATTTATCATAGCTTGCTGTTTTATGTTTTTGTCCTCTTGTCTTGAAATTTGGGGCATTACTTCCTGACAGGTTACAACACATCGAATTCTTCAGTATTTCTGTAGACTAAAATTTCCACCATGAGTGAGCAATAACTTGACACGCTCACCGCGTGTCCGCGGTTGTTGACGCTTGATTTGGTTAGGTTGTAAGTAGGAGAATTAGGAAATCTACTTTACTGTTTGAATACATTTTCATTATTCATGATAAACAAGAAAATGCAATTGTACGATAACATTTCTCCTCGTGTGAAAACAGTTATTTTTAAAACGATCGCGAAACATGACATTCGTTTATACCGGTACGTGAATGAGCAATATACCTAGAGGTGCACATATGACCTAATATGCGGTGAACGCGAGCGACACGTATTCAAGGATTAGGTTGGGGTGTTAAATTTTCAATTAGATTGGAATTGTCATTCATTTTGTACTTGTTCGTCTCTGTGGCGAGGAGGGCCACTAAATCTTGCTACAGACCTCTTAAACTAGTGTCATCATTGCTGTTTATTGGTACTAGATCACCTCCACTTTTTAAATAAGAAAGGTGTCAAAATCAAATACAGGCCGGAAGGAATATGATAATTTCAATTTCTCTAGAGTTGTCAGGTCGAGTGAAACGGCCCGGGAAAGTGTATGATAATGTTCGACAAGTCATATGACTCACGTTCCTATCTCCTAACAGTAGTCGTGATATTCATTCCGAATCTGATGGATTATAAAACACCGAAAATTTTAGATTTGATGAAGCTTGCAACACAGATAAGTAGGAGACTTTATTAGTCATTACATACTTTCTGTTGGTGGGTGTGACGAGCAGACGGACACGGCTCTTATAGTGCACAGTGCGCACGACCCGTCCAACAATTCCGTAGAATTTCCAAACGCCGTTCAAAGGTCAATTAAACTCTAGCTTCTTGTTGGCGAGCAGTATTGCTTCGTCTTGCCATTTCGCGTTGTTCATCCGGTCGTCTTCGGCGTTTTTCTTGCTGTCGAAGTCTTGCTGCTTCTCTCTTGCGGTTGGACATATTTCTATCCTTGATGGCCTCTTTTGCCGGAATTTTATTCTGAAATGTCGTCTATCATATCTTCGAAGCTTTTCAAGAAAATCACAATTTCGAAAACAATAACTTAAGTTCCAAAATCTTGGGCTATATACTATGTGAAGTTTGGACCCACAACGGATTTCCAGAAACTTTTACGTAATTGATCTTATTGAGATGATGAGAGTTTAAGGTAATTCGAAGACTTTAAAAGGGTCACCAGATGCTTGTGAAATCATCAATTACTAACTAAAATTGACTGAAGATAACATTGTATGCTCGATAAAGGTGGCCGTTATTCTCAGAAGGAGTGAGGCTCGCGTGGCTGGATCTCGCCACGTTGGTCAATTTTTCTCGGAATGCCCAGTATCGATCGAAGGATAATGAGTAAAGCGAATACGCCTATAATTTTCTCGCCTTTTGCGCTTTATTGTAAGCCGTCGGGTTGGTGCTGGTCTTGACTCTTCACGACGAGGAATCCCTGGGGTCGATCCTGGGCGTAGAACTCCAACCGAGGTGTGGAGGTAAGTGTGAGTTCCTGTGGTGCCCAGGTGCAGGGATTAAGGTAATCGTGGTGTTAGTCTGTACCAAGTGGATTAGTGAACGGCGAAAGAATTGTAGATTTGTGACTGCGAAGGAGGCAGTCCTCATGGGTGGATGCAGAGTTTTTGGAGGACCGTGTGGTCAAGTGGTTGGGTTCAGATGAGTGCTGAACGTATGTGTACCTTGGTGGTAAGTGTTAGTGGTCCTTTGTCTGGTAGATCTCCAGCCAGGAGCTTGCACCGAAATACCACACCGCTTTGAATCTTGGTTTGAATGACCCAGCCAGCGTTAACGTTCCGACGCTGTTGCCAATATGAGAGCGCTCACAGAAACTGTGCTACAGTAAAATAATTTTCGGGTAACATTTTTAATAAATTTAAGGGTTTTAATGACCAAAATTAGTGATGATAATTTGTGAAATGTGTATGTTCTTCGAATTGGCTTCTCCTAATCCGAATTTAATAATTTGTGAAATTCAAGCTCTTGTGTGTGCTAAGCGTACACTACAACTAAGTGGTAGGCAGGTTACTGGTCAAATGAATTTAAAACTTTTTCTTTTCGCATTATTAGTTAGAAATATCAAAGCACCATGATGAATTTCAGCGGAGAGAGCTAGAAAGAAAATTTCTATTTATAAAAATAAGCCGATTGCGTATTCTGGATACCAGAATGCAAGTGAAAGGGAATTGAATCGCCACAGAAAAAAATACAATAGAGTAATTTCTTGTATTTCTTAAGCTTTATCCTTGTTGCTATCAAAGCAATCGATTAGAAGAGGTGGACACACAGACTGACGGGCGCGGCTCCGTTTACAATAGTGATTCTTGTTTCATCATTTCGTTTCATCGAGGTGCGTATGACAGCGTAGCTGGCTGTGCCTACTGAGACCCAAAAATTTTGCGACTTTGTGGTGGCATTTGAACGCGAACATGATTGAAGTCCGTCTGATAATCGCTTAACTGAGCAGAAACGGCGGTTAAATCTGGAATAAAATAATAGTGACACATTCTGTGGCGTCACTGAACCAAAACTACTTTTTGAGTGTGATGACTTGGGGAGAAATTACACCTCTGCATCATCACTAATATCTAATGATGCTGAACATTCGAGGGTGTATTAATTTACTCCTCGGGTTTGCCTGTCGTTCCTTGATTTTATAAAGGTAAGGACCTGCTAAATAAAGGTGATTACGAATGCCCATAAATTCCATCGCATTTTTACTTTCACCTAAATTTTATATTCGTTGGTGTAGATGTAGAACATGATAGGGTCAATGAATTTTATTTCGCTCAAGGGAAAACATAATTTGAGCTGTTTTACATGAGAATTTAATTGCTTCGTGACTTCTGTTATCTTGTTAATTTAAAATACAGAAATTTAAACCGGGAAATACGTCATGGAATAAAATGTGGACGGCGATGGACGGCGAAATTCCATGGACGGCGAATTCGAGCTAGCAGTTTAATTACCAATCTCTTGTGAAGCATTTGGCATTGATAACAAAAAGAGAGTGCATTTTGCGACACTCATTCGATGATTGGAAATAAGTTTTAGAAGAAAACGAATGGTCTTTCCGATGCTCACTTTACTATCTGGCAGCTAAGATATTGGCTACCGTGATATTGGCCTAGCAACAAGGAAAACAAGAAAAAATGATAATAGCATTTTAGAAAATGGCCTAGCTGCCCAGACGTTGACAAATTTTTTAGGTTCTAAAATATGATAAGAATCTATTTGAATCTAATTAATTTTACTTATGGAATGAAAAAAATTACATTATGTTCCACTTTATGTCACATACTAATTGCTTAGAATGATATTGTAGCGTACCTATGAAAGTAACGTTAAATCATTTATTTTATTTTCAGTCAATTTGAATGAATAAATAGTATAATTATAGACAATTTTCAAGACAAAATGCTACTGATCTTTGTTTTACGAAACATCAGACGTTTGTTTGTTTACTCATTCTCAAGAATCTAGTTCGGTCAATGTGTACGAGGAAGAATTTCACAAATATCTTTGAATAACTTAAAAAGGCAGTTGAACATGTCAAAAAGTATAGTTTCATTATTCTATAGCTAAGTTTTCTGTTTAAAATTTTTATTCGGGTAAAGAATAAAAAAATACCATCTGGAAGCACTGTGTATTACTACGCGATCTGCCATTGCTCGGCAGTTGACTGGCGAGTGTTCAGTTCGGCTTCATGATCCTTTATACAGTGGTCGTTTAACTCGTACGTAAAGCCTTTGTGACCCATACTGCCATTATGAAACGTGGTGCTTCTCGTGACATGTCTCCTACCAGTAAAAGGTCGAGATCAAGCTTGGGACGATATGATGAGAGCAGTGAAGACGAAGGGCGTCGTGGTGCTAGTCCGTCGATTTCGGGACGGCGTTACCCCGACCCTGCTGAGCATCGTCCTCCGACCTATAAAGTGCTATGTGTGTCAAACCTACATTCTAGAGCAAGTGATGATATGGTGCGTGATGCTCTCTACCGGGAATTCAAACGGTTTGGCGACGTGAGTGTGAAGATCCCTCTGGATGCTGACCCACGAGTGGCTTATGTGTACTTCCGCACTCATGAAGAGGCTCGTAGTGCGAAGCATAGTAAAACAAGAATTTTGTTCTTCGATTTACCTGTTTATGTTGAACCTGTGTATGAAGCTCCAGGTAGGGAATACTCTCCACGTCGGTCTAGATCGCCTCTTGAGTACAACGAGAGGTCAGCTTACCGACCGCGCAGCCCTCCAATGCCTGAATTGGAAGATCGTTATGAACCAAGGTTTGATCGTGGGAGGCCTCCACCTCCTCCTAGGGACTATTACATGGAGCCCCCAATGATGAGGCAAGATGATTACGGATATCGACCTCATAGGGGACGTGGGATGCCCTATGGGCATTATGGTCCACCCATGCATAGGGGAGGCTTCAAGCCTCATTTTGGACCTGGAGGAGGAAGAATGATGATGGACAGCAAAAGAGATAAATTCCCTAATTATCTGCATCATGTGCCACCTGAGGAAGACCCACTTTCTACCCGTACTCTTTTTGCTGGCAACTTGGAACTGAACATAAGTGAAGAAGAACTGCGCCGAATTTTCAGTCGGTATGGAACTGTGGATGATATTGATATCAAAAGACCGCCACCAGGTACTGGTAATGCGTATGCTTTTGTGCGTTATCAAAATTTGGACATGGCCCACAGAGCCAAGATTGAACTTTCAGGCCAATACATTGGAAAGTTTCAATGCAAGATTGGATATGGAAAAGTAATGCCAACTACAAGAGTTTGGGTAGGTGGATTGGGTCCATGGGTCTCCCTTACCCAGCTTACCCAAGAATTTGATAGATTTGGTGCCATCAAAAAAATTGAATATGAAAAAGGTGACAATCAAGCTTATATTCTGTATGAGAGTATGGATGCTGCACAAGCTGCTGTCAAGGAAATGAGAGGTGTTGCTCTTGGTGGGCCTGACAAGAAGCTGCGCACTGATTTTGCTGAAGTCAGTCCCCCACCTGGCACTTACCCTCCTCCTGGAACAAGTTCAGGTAATGGCACACCTACTGAATATCCTCGTGAAGACTGGAATGGTCGTGCAGGCTACGAAGAATATGGAGAGTATAGTGGTAGCTTTATGAGAGGCAGGGGAAGAGGAAGAGGCATGTGGCATGAACGTGGGAGAGGAGGTCATCGAGGAGGCTACCATGGTGACTTCAGAGGATCTGATTACTATGAAGGGCATTCTGAGGGTGCTGATGGTGCAGAAAGTCACAGTGAAAGTGGCAGTTCACTTGCAAATGCCCGCACACTTGCCGATGTAGCACGCAAGACTAGTGCTTCGTGGACTGGCTCGTTAATTCTGAAGAATTCTGCGTTTGGAACAAAAATGCACACATTGGAAGGGCTGAGTGATCTCTCAGAGCTACTTCAAGATGATAACAATCGTCCTCTGCTTCGTATCACACAACGATTGCGTCTTGATCAATCCAGGCTGGATGATGTGAGTCGCAGGATCAATGCTCCTTCCACTGCTACCATTCTCCTGTCATTGCCCAACACTACTGCTCCTCCTCTTCCTGATGATGCATCAGTGCAGACCCGTCCTTTGCGAAATCTTGTGGCATACCTTAAGCAGAAGGAAGCTGCAGGAGTCATTACCTTGGCAGGTCGTGATGGTGGTTCAGGTGGATCATCAGTTGGAAGTGTCCTCTATGCTTTTCCTCCATGTGTTTTCAGCCTTGATTTGCTGAGACGTGCTGCTCCAAATCTCACCGAGGAAACTACTAGAGA
This sequence comes from Platorchestia sp. MABIK, assembly GCA_014220935.1. Taxonomy (NCBI): domain Eukaryota; kingdom Metazoa; phylum Arthropoda; class Malacostraca; order Amphipoda; family Talitridae; genus Platorchestia; species Platorchestia sp. MABIK. The sequence goes on along the minus strand of JACJUY010008711.1, from coordinate 10,248 downwards.
TGATCACCTTGTTGTAGTTGTTGTTAGGGGTACTGCGGCTTAATCTCGAGTGATTCAAGAGCTGATTATGGAGGTTAGTGTAAAGTTTTGGAATAATATGGGAATATCTGCTGGCAGTTTTTTTAATATGAGGAAGCTAATATTAAATGTGTAATTTCTGCCTTTAATGCTTCTGTTCTAAAATTTACTTGATTGCTGATTATTCATTTTAAATTATTATTGGAGTGCAAGTTAGTAATTGGTATTCGAAGAGATATTATTTGAAAAATTTTGTACTATAGCCAAGGTTTTTCTTTATACTTATATGCTAGAAAAGCTGGAATGTGAGTATTCTGCATAATTTGTTTCACAGAAATGAAGAATTTTGTGCTTCTCAATTGAAAGTTTCTCCTACATTCTGAATGTAGTATGATTAACACTGGTGTTTTGATGTATTAAATGTGAATTAAGATTGGCAAGTTAAAATGGTTGCAGTGAATTCAGTGAATTGATAATACTATTTGTGAAGTTATCAATTCAAGAAATGAACAAAATTGAAAAAAATAATGCAAGTGTTGTGTATTAGGATCAAAACTAGATTGAATAATTGTTTTTTCAATTGTGAATATAAAATGTGCGTAACAGTGATAGTTTATCATTTTTTTAGCATTGAATTGAAAGCTATCCAACTTAGTTCATAAATTTTGATTTTTTGAAATTTACAATTCATTACTGTTTAAAAGTGTGATGGTAAAAAATGTTAATGTGGTAGTTTTTTGTGCAAATTCAAGCTAGCCAGCAGTTTTAGTAACTAAGACTTATTGTGAGGGTACTCTTGAACCAGCACTAAACTGTACAGTGATTCAATTCTTTGTATGAAGGAAGTGTACCACGTAGTGTTGCGTAAAATTGAACGGTGATTTGGATTTACCTGGTTTCTCTTCCGTTGAACTAAATTAGACAGAAGAATTATTTGGTTCTGGGGTGTCCATGCAATGTAAAATAAGTGTCTAGTTAAAATATTTCCATGTGTTGATTGATTAGGAATTTTTTTTTCATTTTTAGAAACTTCAACCAAACTCTAACTCAATCAGTAATGAAGTTTTGTTAAAGATTGATCAAACTAAAATAAGAACTCTGTTATAAACTTTGAGTGTCATTTTTTTGTTTTTTTTTCTTGAGAGACTGATCACTTTTTGGTAGTTTTTTTTTAACAATATAAATAGTTCCTGTCTCCCATTGCTTGCTTAGAATAAACAAGTGGAGGCATGCTTATTATTTCTCAGTGGTATAACTTGTGTGCTTTTATAATATTAGTGCATTATTTTCAAGAAAATTAGTGTTTTATGATGAATGGAAGGTATTGCTGCGCCTAGTTTTTTTCACTATGGAAATTGGTTTTTGTTTGTAAGACAAGTTGAAAATGTGCAACTTGCATTAGTGTTCTTTCTGAACTATGTGACAATTCATAAAACGGTCAATATTGAATTTAAGCCTTTCATGGAAATTGAAAATTCCGTTCCAAAGAATTACTGAAGAAACGCATTTAAAAACGTTTTACATGAATGACATTCTGCTCGCTGATGCGTTATATTTGAGATATAACAATAATTACTTTCAGATAGGAATAACATTACATGGTCGGTTGCTTAGTCGCCGCATTGTTGGGTAACGCCCACTTTTCTGGCGGGACACGCCCACTTCGTGGCGGAATAAATAACAGCCTCAGTTTGGGTAAGTTAAGGTAAGCTATTTTAGGTTGATATTTGTTATTTTAGGTTAGTTTACTTAACTAACCTACCATAACCTATCTTAACCTCACCCATCGTTGCGTTAATACTGGATTACAGCATATTTACGTGTCCGTTCCTTCACTTTTATTTACGACGTTTTAATAACTTCAAAGTTGAATAACTCGAAAATAACGCATCAGCGAGCAGAATGTCATTCGTGTAAAACGTTTTTAAATGTGTTCTTTTAGGGATTCTTTGGAATGGAATTTTTGATTTCTGTGAAAGGCTTAAATTCAATATTGACCCATAAAACTAACCTAAAATTCATTTGGGCCAAAATTCAGGTATTGTGTTCAAAATTTTGTTTAATGGAGTTTTTTTTCAATAGTGTTTCAAGTTCTATGCTTCAAAGGAATTTTGTCTTCCTTAAATTGTTTCATTTCTGCCCACTTTTAATGTTAATGTGATTATCATAAATGCATAGCCATGATTTGTGGCAATGGTTTAATTTAGCAACTTTACTGGTATCTAATTAATAGTGTTGAACAACGGTTTAATTTAGCAACTTTACTGGTATCTAATTAATAGTGTTGAACAAATTAAGTTTCAGTGGTACATGTGTCAGTGACAGTGAGTGAACTTGTGATAATTTGTGGAGAAAATTTTATAAAGAAATCCATGCGTCATTAGATTCCTATGTTCAATGGTGAAATTGTGTGAAAGTGTTTCAAATATGGTGATGTGTTGTGTATCAACAATACTACTACAGTTGCAATTCTATTAATCATTGGTTTTTGCTTTTCATGTGTAATATATTTGGTTACGACAAAAAGTGTTTTTTTCTTATCCTAATTTAGAGAAATAGGAAACTTTGTGAAAGTGCAAGAGGCCTAGAAAAAACAGATTGAAAAATTGTGGCTCAACAGTAAAAAATTCTCCAGTGCTTGAATAAGATGCTATCAGAGATTGTGCTTTCAATAGGGTTTTGTGAATCTCGGTGCGTTGGTGCATATATGTTAAAGTTAATTCTGTTTTTATAACTTGGTGCTTAAAATAGCAGCAAAATTGCTTGTTTGCTAAAAGTTTGAGTGATATTTGTTGTGAATTAGTATAGACATAAATTATTTGAGACCTTCAGTGTAGATGTTGAAATATAAATAATTTGCTTCAGCAATTACATTGTTTCACTGCAGGGAAGTGCAGCAAGTGTAATTCATAACAGAGTCATGGCAGAATGTCGTTTCACTGAAATCATTAAAATGTGAAGCATCTAGAAAGTTCTTTCATTTTTAGTTTTATTTCTAGTAAATCCTGATCTGTGGTGATAAATTGAGTTCAGGACAAGAATAGTTAAATGGAACATTTTATTTCATTTTTTTTAGCTTTATTTAATGATATAAACTTATGTTCTCAAGTGATTTTCTACTTTAAATGAAGGCAAATCTTTTACTCTGAAAGTCAATTTTTTTGCATAGTTGTTGTGTATATGTGATTCTCAAAATGTGTTCTAAAAACTGAAGTTCTATGCAAGACAGGGTCTTATGGCAATCCTTTCTTCATCTTTAAATTTCATTGGAAAGAAAATACTGCAAGAAATGTGTATTGTAGCAAACAAGTTGTAAAAAATTGCATTGTTGCGGGCTATCTATGAGTGCAATTGTGTGCTGTACCATGTAGAGGGAAATGAAACAAATCTAATTAGTGGAAAGATGAGGCTGAATTCAGTAAGAAAATTTTAATTTAGTGGTATCAGCTGAGTTTTTTTAATGCAAATCGTTATTTTTTTAAGTGTATGTTTGCAAACAAAGGTCTTGCTGTCACTTGCTGGACTTAGATTTGACACAACCCTTTACTCATGAGCCAAATGACTGATGCAAAGGTAATTGAACACTGAAATGCTCTTATACATACGTGATGAATTGAATGTAAATTCTGATGTAGAACTGAAGAGAAGATTCATAATTGTGAATCTGTGCACTGAGTTTTACGACTAAATTTGATATCTCAAAATTCTATGCCAGAAAAGTTTATTCAGAAACTTATTTTAGAGATCAGAAGTGATTTAGGAATTGTAGTTACTGAGGGATGAAAATATTGTGTGAGTGGTATGCTGCAAGTAAAGTAAAACCAATTTGCAATTTGCTGCAAAAATTTCAATATATTACTCACAAACTATTAACTGATGAAACTCATTTTAACTATGCATATGAAAGTTTTTTGAACCATATATAAGTTTTTAAAAAGTTCAATTTGTTATCTCTAAAGCATAATATTTTTTTACTCTATGCCACCTTGATGTTTTTGAATGTTAGTTTTTTGTTAATGTAAAATTTTCAAATTATCTGGGTCAAAATTATAAGCCCATTTTAACAAAAATGTATTTTTTTATTGGCATTGCTTTTTGTATAATTGCCTTATTGGGTTCTATTATCAGAAAAAATATCCATTTTGGATTACTGACTTTCTCCTTGTCTTGTATTTCTCCTATGCTTTTTTAATCAGTTTTGTTATTGTACTTAAATTGACTGGCTTAGATATGTGATCATTGCATGGGAATTACTGCTTTCAGGGGGAAGGTGTGAGGTCCTGAGCTGAATGTTAGGTAAGCCTTTGGCTGAAATAGAGAAAAGATTTTTTTGTGTTACAAACCATCCTCTTTTACTACCTTTGTGTCTTATTTCTTTAGCTCCTATTATTTCATTGTCCATTTTTATTTTATTTCATATTCTTTCAATCTTCTTTCTATGTGCAAGATGTGGGGATAAATTTTATGCACAGATTGTTTCCTTAATTCCATACTAAATGGTATCCTCCTCCTTCCTCTCATGGGAACAAATTTCTTGTGGCTAGGAAGACTTAAGAAAACTTATAATCTTATCCAATCTGAATTGAAAAGTCTCATCAATAGCAAAGCCAGAAAAATCAGGCTTAATTGTGGCTGAACTGCAAGGTATATATATCAAATTCTTGAAAATGTTCATAATTTGAAGATAGTTTTCATAAAAACTTAGTTTATTTTTCTCAAATTTCATTATGAGCTCCAAGCATGGCAAAAAAAAAATGGTACTCTTGCATAAGGAATGATTGAACCCAGTTGGTGAAGCAGTTGGTGGACATTTGCCAGTGTTTTACAAGTGTGTTGTGGGTGATGTTTCACCATTGAGGATGTGGTGGTTGCCATACTTTCTCAGTGAGTGAAGTGTAAGATGCAAATGTACTTCTATGCTGAGTAGCGGGCAAAAGCACTGATGTGATTTTAGAACAATCTTTCATGGTACTCTCTGATTTAGCACAGTGTCTTAATTCATAGTAGTGATTTAGGCAGTTTGCTCTATGCAGTGAGGGAGACCTGATGTCATTCAATGCAGTGAGATTAGGTTGAGTCTCATTCAGCGTTCTGAGGTTGTTCATTCAGTGCAGTCTAATTCTGTGCAGTGAGGAGGCATACAATCTTATTCAGTGTAGTGAAATAAGGCACAGTCTTGTTCAGTGCAGTGAAATACGGCGTCACAGTCTTATTCAGTGTAGTGAAATAAGGCACAGTCTTGTTCAGTGCAGTGAAATACGGCACAGTCTTGTTCAGTGTTGTGAAATAAGGCACAGTCTTATTCAGTGTAGTGAAATAAGGCACAGTCTTGTTCAGTGCAGTGAAATAAGGCACAGTCTTGTTCAGTGTAGTGAAATAAGGCACAGTCTTATTCAGTGTAGTGAAATAAGGCACAGTCTTGTTCAGTGTAGTGAAATACGGCACAGTCTTGTTCAGTGTAGTGAAATAAGGCACAGTCTTGTTCAGTGTAGTGAAATACGGCACAGTCTTGTTCAGTGTAGTGAAATACGGCACAGTCTTGTTCAGTGTAGTGAAATACGGCACAGTCTTGTTCAGTGTAGTGAAATACG
>JACJUY010008710.1:1053-19732 GCA_014220935.1 Platorchestia sp. MABIK | reverse complement strand
AAATTTAAGCTACAGTAACTTTTGGGCTACCGCAAATTTTAAGCTACAGCAAATTTTAAGCTACAGCAACTTTTAAGCTACCGCAAATTTTAAGCTACCGCAAATTTCAAGCTACCTCAAATTTTAAGCTACAGCAAATTTCAAGCTACCTCAAATTTTAAGCCATTGCAAATTTTAGGCTACAGTAAATTTTAAGCGACCGCAAATTTTAAGCTGCAGTAAATTTTAAGCAGCCTCAAATTTTAAGCCTCTGCAAATTTTAAGCTACAGTAAATTTTAAGCTTCTGCAAATTTTAAGGTACAGTGAATTTTAAGCGACCGCAAATTTTAAGCAGCCTCAAAATATAAGCTACGGCAAATTTTAAGCTCCCGTAAATTTTGGCACGCATTTTGACGCTGGTCTGCGAGCGTCGGTGTCAGCAGTAACATATTTATTGTGACCGAGGCATTTCGCAGCGCTATTCTGACGTGAGGGAAGAGAGGGAACCCTCGGCTATCAAATTAACTTATTTCGAGGGACACACGAGGGGAAATCTCTCAGGGATCGCGGCAAGAGAAGCAAGGCTTGCATTTTGCCACAAATTTCCCCGAATTGAAAACCTTTCGTTTCCCCCTACTTCGTTCAATTTATTACCCTAAATTAAAATTGAGTTTGCCCTTTTACGGACTTTGGAGTAAAGTGATAAACTCAAGTGTGGTAAATAAGTTACTCTGCAAATTATTAATATAAATTAGTTTAAAATTTTTCCTAAATAAGAACGGCTGATTTTAATGCGGGAGTAGACCGTTCTTTCTTTACTCAAAGACGTGGGAACATTTCCCTACATTTCTTAACTCTGAGGCAAAACACACTTAACTCTCACGACCGTTAATTAAATAGTTTGTTAAATGAAGTTGTCTCGGCAATCTTGTGCGTGATGTTAGCGTGGGCTTTTCTGTTTTGGTGGGGATGTTGGAGTAGGGATGTTGTAGTAGGGATGTTGGAGTAGGGATGTTGGAGTAGGGATGTTGGAGTAGGGATGTTGTAGTAGGGATGTTGGAGCAGGGATGTTGGAGTAGGGATGTTGTAGTAGGGATGTTGGAGTAGCGATGTTACAGTAGGGATGTTGGAGCAGGGATGTTGTAGTAGGAATGTTGGAGTAGGGTTGTTAACGTGGGGATGTGCGAATATACGATGGGTTAAATAAGAACTCCGTACGGCCACACATAAGTTATGATAGAAATATCTATTTCTATAAAGAAACGATAGGCTCAGTTCTCTTAAAATCTCAATGTCGCTCCGCGTTGGCAAGTTTCTCAAACAAGATTCAAGGGACTGAATTTGGCTTAAGCGCCTGGAGATGAAGAATAAATACAAAAAAATGAAACGACCCAGAAATTTTTTTTTTGTCGCATGAGGCTTAAGCATCACATTGCGGACAAGAAAGTTTGGGTTCGAGATGCAGTCCGGCACCCACTATATTTTCACTAGAATATGTGCAGCTCCTCTGGTGATTATAATTGTCAAAGCTGTGACCGAAAGTTTCAAAGCTAACGAAAATATCGTTGAAATTCAAGTGTCAGAAATGAATTTATTTTGAGAACCGCGCCAGGTTTCCATCACCATCACTGTTTCAAGTTACATAGTTGGTAAACGATTTCGTGTTAGTTAGTCGGTTAGGTATTTAGTTAATTAGTTAGTACGTGCGTGAATTAGTTAGATAATTATTTACTTAGCTTGTTAATTAATCACTTAGTTTGTGAGTTCGTTAGCTCTTTGTTTAACTAGATAGTAATTGAATCAGGTAGTTATTTAGTTAATTAGTTGGTTAGTTAATTTGTCAGTTATTAATGAAGTGAGCGGCGCCTGACTGCCCTCACAGAACAGTCGCCTGCCGGCCCCTGGTGCCCCTTTAGGATGACTTGCAAAAATCGCCCTCTTCTAATTTGTGATAATTGGGTGCAAGCGGCACTGCTGCGTCACAGTCGCCATTTTGGCCTTTTTTCGGGCCAGCATGATGAAAATTTCTATTTTTTGGACCAACATAACGAAACTTTGTCATTATTCGGACCAACGTAACGAAACTTTGTCATTATTCGGACCAACGTAACGAAAGTTGGCCTTTTTTCGGGCTAACGTAACGAAAGTTGGCCTTTTTCGGACCAACATAGAGAAAGTTTGTCTTTATTCGGGTCAACATTACGCAAGTTGGCCTTTTTTCTGGCCAACGTAACGAAAGTTTTTTTTCTGACCAACATAACGAAAGTGGCCCTGTTTTGTAATAACAATCGTTAGTAAAGACTTATCAGTTATTGGCAACAACACGTAATTTTTGCACGTTTAGTTTTATTGAAAAATGATTGTAGAAAAACGCTTCTGGTGACAGTGCTGCTTAGACATCGATTGTGTGGGTTGCTCGGAACCCCATGATTTTTATGTGCATTAATTCTACTCACACTAAAGTAAAATAAGTTTTTTACTTGAATTGTTCAGTTGCGTTTGATCTTCTAAACTCATCACACATTAGTTCGGAGGATGTGCAGTGTCTTTACCTCTAACTTTGTAAGAAATGTGCAAAATGCGTTGCGAGAAAAATATTTCTTTCGTATATTCATTAAATGCATGTTAATATTGGCCGATGCTTCTTCAGTTAAATAGTTGCACACACGAGAATAAGTAAAAATTGACTTATAGAAACAAAACAGATTTTCCGTACGATTATGACACGTTTTTAATGCGTTGAAAAATAACCTATTTTGATTAGTACGTTTCCTAATTAACGTTATTGTTATTACACGGTGTGATTTATTTTCTGTTTTTTTCGTGACTTAAGTTATCGAAGCCAAAATATTATAGCGCCTCTATTACATTTACTATCTTTTCATTGTCGGACAAATATTATAATTATAAAATATTATGACGCCTCCATGAAATTTATTCTATTAACATGTAGAAATATTAAATGACAAATACATGTTATAAAATCTCATAAAGCTTTGATAACACACTCGAGTTTTTCACCTTAAAATACTTGAAAAAAACATTTCTTCTTGTTCTATACGATCGTGAACCCTGAGATTAAGAATATAGAATTTATTCAGCTCCGTGAGCTCATTTTGAAATGGTACTTAGAGGGACAAAAAATACCGTCAGCTCAAAGTTAATTTTTCGAGTGCGATAAACATCAAACATTCTGTTGGCACCATCATGCATTTTCTTGCAACCGCTTATCTTTAGACCATTAATCCTTTTATGACGATTGAACAAATATTCCAATAATATGTGATCATTCAACTATCGTTATATAAGTTACATCACATTCCATTGAACCAATGCTTAATGTGATCATTTAGTGATCATTTAGTGATCACTTAGTGATAGGTAAATGATCACTCAATGTGATGATTTAGCTACCATCTCATTGGTTGCACCACATTCACTTTCACATTCCCGTTACCACGTTAGTTTCCGTTCCTTGCGTTGAGTTGTTGCCTCTAAAGAAGTAGCTAGAAGCTGCCTTCACTGGATGACTCAGCAAATTTCCATTAAAATAAAGCAGGGGTTACGCATAGCTGTCTTTATTACATGACTTTGCTAATAACTTCTCCGGACCAACTCGAGTGAGAGGAAAAGTTGTCCTTCGGGATGGGGTGGATGAGGGGAGAGGGTCGGATGAGGGGAGAGAGACGGATGAAGGGTGAGGGACGGGTGAGGGGAGAGGGGGAAATGAGAGTGTTGTTTTCACAACGGTCTGTACCGGATCGAGCAGTTCAGAGGACTCCAGAGCATTGCAGAGCAGTACAGAGCAGTTCAGCGCATTTGAGAGTAATTCAGATCAGTACAGAGCAGTTTAAAGCAGTTCAGAGCAGAACAGAGCAATACAGAGCAATTCAGCGCATTTGACAGTAATTCAGATCAGTACAGTGCAGTTTAAAGCAGTTCAGAGCAGTACAGAGCAGTACAGAGCAGTTCAGCGCATTTGAGAGTAATTCAAATCAGTACAGTGCAGTTCAGAGGACTCCAGAGCAGTACAGAGCAGTACAGAGCAGTTCAGCTCATTTGAGAGTAATTCAGATCAGTACAGTGCAGTTTAAAGCAGTTCAGGGCAGTACAGAGCAATTCAGTGCAATTTAGCGCAGTTTAGTGCATTTTAGTGCAGTTCATATAGAAATGAGCGGGAATAAACAGTTATGCATGGTGGAGCATGCCAGTGCATAGTAGTATTTATTAAATTTGTTGGTACGTTGTATCATACGAAAGCTAAGCAATAATAAGGTGAGTAAATATCGTATAATACAGAAATTCTAGACTAAATTACGTTTGTAACAACAACAGTAATTGCAGAATTCATAACCAATGTATATGAATATTTATTTGAAATTTAAATGCAAGACCTCCTCGGGAGTGTTCTCCGTGCGGATCAAGGGAAGGCCAAAAAGGCTTGATTTTTAAACAATTGACGCTGTTGAAACGGATCAGCTAGCAGTGAAACTCCTTTGACGACTTGGCTAACCACACGAGATGGTGTTCATGATCAAACTCTTCAAATTTTTCATGAAAAAAGTCAAACATTAATATAATGGTCGACACGTTGAGCAACAAGTTAGGCAGAAGAATCTTGGCTGAATTTTTTTTTTTTGCGCTGCGACAGCAAAAATTGTTTGGACGTCAAATATCTTATTTCAGGTGTTTCACGGATACCAGGATTGTTGACGCAAGATTGTCAGGATGATTGTAGCCTCTCTGTGGCAAGGGCAGGTGTTTTCTAGGAGTGGGAAAAGAATGGGGAAATATTTGTGTGTTCGCTTGACGCAATGAGAGCTCGCTTGCTGATTGGTGCTTGGTTGTCGCAAGATCGAAGGGTGAAAAGACCAAGTAGGGTAAACGCAAAATGGCCAAATTTCGAGAGAGCACACTACAACTGTGCCAAGCATAAGGGCATTCGAAATAACTGCTATACTTGTAAGGGGATTATTTATATAAAAAAGTTTCGTCGCGTTGCTGTTGTTTTACTTTAGTGCATATCTAGTAAATATATTTTCAACATGCTTGAGCTTTCCACCCTTCAACTATTGCTGCAGGCTTGTTGGTGTCTACACGAATGCTGCAATAGAGTAAAAATAAATATCGATGTCAACCTATTTAAATGCTGCTATAGCTACTCGTCTCCCTAGTTGAGCCCAGTTTTTAAAGATGAATTTTTGATGCAAGCTGCAGCACCAAGCAACCGCAGCGTACGGTGTTTGTTCTGAAAATCGTGCTAATAGTTAAGTGAGACATTGTTTCGTGTGTGATGTAAAACTAGTAATACGAGTAGTTTCACCAACATTCATATTTTACCCGAATCTCTGTTTCTTGCATTTTTAATACATTCATGCACAGACTGATCCCTCTGTTTTTTTCGCTTTGGTGGAAAAAAGCAGAATTTTTATATCAAGTGAAAAAATCGTTGGAACAACATTTATCCAATTTTCAAATACATTTGCCTCTAACGATCATGTTGATTTTCATTTAGAACTCCCTAGTGCAATTCATCTCAAGCGATAAGAGGGTAGAGAAGAAAAGAGTACTGACGCTCTCAGACGAAATGCACTGAAATTACCAATTTTTAAAAACCGTCGTTATACCTACAATTTCTAAGCCGTACGTTATTGCTTTTTCTTATAACAGTACGTTATGCGTAAACCGGGGCATTTTTCCGATGACGGAAAATTTGCCTACTTTAGAACGTTCGTTAAGTATGACCACAATTCCAAATAAACGATAAAATATCAGTTAATAATGACTGTTTTTTAATTGTAATGGTACTCACCCTGTCGCTGTCGAGAATGGCCACCTGCCACGGGAAGGCTCCAGGCAAAGCCTCTTTACCTTCCAGGATCTTGAGGAGGCTGGAGCCTCTGTTGAGCCGCGTCTCCGGTCCAAACCTGGCTCGTCCGCAGGGTTCTGCGTCTTCCCCACTCTCTTCCCACGGCCATGGGATACTTGGGGCTTCTGATGGGACACTGGAGGGAGTTTCAGCAGGGACACTAATTGAGGCTTCAGATGGGACACTAGAGGAGGCATCAACTGGAACATTAGAGGAGGCTTCAGCTGGGACACTGGAGGGAGCTTCATCCGGTACACTCGCTGGGGATTCTGAGCCAATGGTAGAGGTCGCGGTAGGGATTCGTACCGTGGTGACGTCCGTTCCGCTATTATCGTTTCCTTCACCGTTGCTCTCGCCAGCAGCGGAAGTCAAGGAGTTGTCACCGATTTCAGGTAAGCCAGGCAAGTCTAGAAGGTCGTCACCAGTCGGAGTGGGTACCCTGATATCGCTGTTGTGAGACTCCGACTCATCTATGGAAGAAAGAGTCACAATATCCACGGAGTCCAGGGAACTTTCAGAGTTGCCGGAGGAGCTTGGTTCTTCGTACGTAATGCCAGTCACTTCATCCGATTCTTTCGAAATTTCATTGAATTCTACAGAAGAAGTAGGAGTAGCAGCTGTAATTAAATCAGACGCGTCATCTATGGCCGAAACTTCTGGTGGTGCGTCTTCATCTTCAATACCGTCGTTGAGGCTCTCTTCGGCTTCGAAATTTCCGGGTGTGAATCCCAAAACCTCATTTTCCACACCAGGTGCTCCAAGATCTGCAAATGAGTATAACTTGTATTATTGGCTTGTGTGCTGACTGATGAACTGGACTGTTGCCCAAAAGTTCCATTCACAGTGTGTCCCCAAAAACTGCGCTCATTCCTCGACTGCCCAGTACTCATATATTTGGTTTTGATGTGGGTGTTTGATGTGGGTGTTTGATGACACAGGTAAAAATTTAATGAATTAAATCATAGAAAAGAACTTCAAATCTGAGAAAATAAAATATCATAAAAGAAAACTCGCGTTCACATGCAAGGAAAAATACATGAGTAATCGACAGTCAAAAGGTGAGTACATATTTTTGGAGCACTCTTCAAGGTCTGCAGCATGACTTGTGACTTACCCGCTAAGTTGTTAACGTCATCATTGAACGGTGCTTTCACTTTTTGTCTACAGTTATTTCAACCGTAACTGGGTCAGTAAGGAAGTATGTATGACGGGGGATTGCTCGAAGGTGTTTTAATTTGCTAGGAATGTTTAGTGAGGAATAGTGAGCTAAAATTAATTTAATTGTGATTGTTACGAAACATGAAGGTACTAGAATTGTTCAGTAGGTTTAATTTGTAAAAAATTTGACATCAGAACATTTGTAAATCAATTTGGATTCTTGATTTCATTTAAGATTGCCGAATTGAGTCAATAATCAACGGTAGACAAATAATGCATTTCGTCGTCATAAGTTGAGTGAGCATAAAATGATGTACGTTTCACAAACTTTTCACTCCTCCATTTAAAATATAATTACTCGCCACCATTCGTACTATTATTAATCTCTACCATTCGGAACATAATTATTCTCCACTATTCGTAATGTAATTAATCTCTCCCATTCGTATTATTCAATCGCCACTATTTGTAATATAATTGCTTGCCACCATTCGTAAAATTATTGATCTCCACCATTCGTAATATAATTAATCTCCACCATTTGTAATTTAATTAATCTCCACTATTTGTAACATAATTTATCTTCACTATTTGTATTGTAATTAATCTTCACCATTCGTTAAATACTCCGATGAAACGCCTCCGTAGCATCTTCGGTGGTGGAACGTTCTATGTAATAATAATAGTATCTCAACCATTCGTAATCTCTCTATCACAATTGAAAGGTGAAAAGGTTTAGTGGACTACTTGCATGGGAAATCCATTGTAAGTAATCCACTAAAGCTTTCCACCCTTCAATTCGTGCACTTACAATAACTCCACCATTCGGAAGCTCCTATTATAATTCGTGCACTTTACTCACCTCCAAGTTCGTTGCCCCTGACCTCGTCCTCCAGGTCTTTCTTCCGACCTTCAAAGAATTTGTTTCCTGTGGCGGCGGGTAAAAAAGGCGTAAGTCAGGGGCAGGTGCTGTTGTTGCGTTGGCGGCATACGACAACAAATTTTGTGATGTACGCAAAAGTTGCGCAATGCTTGTGGAACTCATTGTTGAGATCACATAGAAATTGGTTCATTGTTTAGGTGCAGGCAAAAATTGGTTCATAATTGAAGTGTAGGCAGAAATTGGTTCAATAATGAGGTGCTGGCAGAAATTGGTTCACTAATGAGGTAACTCAGAATTTGGTTCACTCCTGTGGAGCACATTACAGTTGGTAGACTGGAATGGTGTACAAAACATCCAGTGTTTTAGTGAGTGGAAACAATCCCTTTTAAACGTAAACATGAGCCCTCTGTTGAAGTAAGTAGGGAGAGTTAGACTTATTCGAAGTGTGGAGTCTGTGATTGTCTGCAGATGAAATTGATGTCTGGAGGTATTGGAATTTGTAGCGACGAAAAAGAATCATCACATGCAAACAATTAACATGCCCCGTAATATCAAAGAGTTTAAACAGTAAATGCAAGTGAAATAGACGCCATTATTAAGTCAGCACCGAAGGTGTTGAAACAAAGCAGCGCACATTGCTGCGTGTGTGGAAGCAAACAAACACATCTTTGCTATCCGTAGAAATAGCGCGAAGTGCGCTTTTGTTCATAGAAGACATTTTGCACACACGGCGCGCTCGAACACGTATATTTTCCAGTATCAGAGATAAATAAATGAATGAAAATGTAAAAGGATGCAGAAAAATACGAGTGTACTCAAAAGCTCCTACAGTGACCTCCAGTATTAGTTCAGTTATTGAGTTCGTATACTTATGGTCTAACGTAAAACACAAAGAAGTGTAAAACAAGTGTAAACATACAAGTGTAAAACACAAAAAGTCTCTAATTAAAAGGCGTTCTCAACCTTCCTCTGACCTCGTACCCCTTCATTATTTGGACAGCCATTTTCTCCTAATTTTTCATGACATGAATGCTGAGTAGTTTTTTTATCCTCTTTATCAGTCTTTCTTAAACCAAAAGTTTCATAAGCAAGGTAATGAATCGAACTGCTTTTCTCGAAATCTATCGTTCAACCATTGACATAGCTTTTATATTATTCCTGCATATTTACCAACTAATGATCTCTACAGAAAAAGCATTTAAAAAACTAATTTTGCACATGTCAATTTCTTTGTAAATAAGCTGCTTTTCTTTTTGTATATTTTTCGTGTTTGCTTGAGAGGAGTTCATAGCTTCGCATTTCAGAACTTTACACAAACATGTGTTGTTTTCGTTCTGAACTAATCTGGGGGCATTTTCGTTCATAATATGCATCGGGAGTGCAAAAAAGAATTTTTTAATTCTAAAACACGTGTGTTTGTCTAGTGTCACTTGAAGAAACTTCAAATTTACGCATAAAGTAGGAACGAATCTCACCTGTAAAATGTAATTCACTTTTGTTTCTTGGTTCAACTAAATTTTTTGAGCTATTTTCTATTTTGCGATATTTTAAAATTTTTGAATTGAACGAGCACGGTTTCCTATAGAAAATTACATGAGTTGTAATACTCATAATAATCTAATGATTATTTGAAAAATAAGCTTGAATAACAAAATCCTATTCAAATGAATCATGTAATTATTTATACATACACACATACATACACTAACATGACGATGGCAGGAAAGGGTTCTTGACATAGAAACATAGTTCATCTTGACGAATTCTCCAAAATTTGCTGGACTGAGATCAATTTAAGCATATTTGAAAACGCAAATTTATTTTCCCCATACATCGGAACAGCTTTTGTACCGAACGTACAAATCTACGAGGAAAATTTGCTAATCTTCCGACTGACACTTCCTCATAAAAAACGAAAATTTGCTTCTCAGAAAATAAATAACTTTCAAATTGACTGCTGTGTTGGTATCGTCACTTGCTGCCAACACATTAACCATATGTGGCCTGCTGCCACCTCATTAAACACATGCGACATGCTGCCACCACATTAACCATATGTGACTTGCTGCCACCACATTAACCATGTGGGACCTGCTGCCACCACATTAACCATGAGTGGCAAGGGTTGGGGACAAAACTCTCGCAGTTCGGATATTTTTACCCCATTTGCGGTAATACCGCTCAGTTTCCCCAGATCTCCGCCGTGACACTCGCTCGTAAAGGCCCTACGGACGTTCAGCTTCATTTCTTGTGAGTTCTGCCGACCCTTTCATAAAAAATTCTCTTCATTTCCTTGTGTGGATGAAGTTACATTTTGCCCTCATTGTGCACGTCAAAGGCCCTTAAAAGTTTCCCCCTTTCGTCCGCCTTTGGACGCCGTTCCTCCGAGCGCACCCTCGCTCAGCACAGGGTGTCCGTAAAATGTTTGTTCTCACTCTTTCACTCATATGCGTGTGGCAAATTTGACTCGTGTACCTTGACCACTTGTACTGTCCAGCACTCATGTGTTCTGAGTGACAAGAATGCTGAGTAAGTGTTTATTCACATAGATACACGTACAAGGGGTTGAATCAGAAAAAGAACATTATATTAAAAATTAAATGCTGTACGATAAAACTTTGTTCCGCCTGAAGTACGAACGAAAAGTACATGAGTGATCGTCAGGCAAAGGTTGAGTGCGTTTTTGGGAAAAGATGTGTAAATAAGCTATTAAAATCTGTTTGAATGTGTACATAGCACTAACGTGTGTACGTGGCCATTGTGCACGACGCATCGAATGTCCTCTGAAGGTGAAAAAGATTATGATTTAGTTCGCCAAAATTCAGTCCGCGACTACAGTCTTTCTTTCCTAAATTCATTTAACATGGAATTTTCATTTAGAGTATAAAATAATTTGAAACTAGTGGCCGTGCATACTTTGTTTATTTATTTACTTACAAATACGAAAAAATCCAAACCTTACTGTGGAAATTTGCGTAGTGGAATGTGAAGCATCTGAGCTGAGAATAGGCCCTCAGTAAACAACAATCTCGTGAAAACCTTATTTTCTTTCGAGGCGCTTATTTTCCTATGGATATTGAGCATTAATAATGCGTACCTCATCATTTAGCATTCATGTAGTTTGTCGCGTACAAACGGTCACAAATGCACTTCACAAATGCGTTTGCTGCACGTCTCTGGTGCGCGCGTTTGATGCACGTGTTTGATGCACGTGTTTGATGTGCGTGACTGATGTGCGGGTTTGATGCACGTTTTTGATGTGCGTGTTTGATGTGCGTGACTGATGTGCGGGTCTGATGTGCGTGTTTTATGTACGTGTTTGATGCACGTGTTTGATGTGCGTGTTTGAAGCGTGCGTTTGCACGCTTTTTCTCTCATAACCGGAAGCCGAAAGTAGGATTAGAAATGAGTGGAGTATTTTCCTTGCCTAATACAGGTAAGAAAATTCTTGAACTAGTTTTTATGGTGAAGAAAATCTGAGCTCAAAAGGCATCATTGCTCAGAAGTTAGACTAAAGACCCAATATTCTGGCACAAAAGAGGTGCAGCCCGTCCCAAGCCTCACTAGTCACTGCTTTGTACTGAGTTCAAACCAGTCAGACATCAGAGGTCCGTTTGTAATTTTGTGGCCATTTTGAAGCTATCATTGTGGCCTCGAAAATAAATTCCACATTTGTAATCCAGTACTTATGCTAATTTAAAAGCCGAATTTAGTACAAGAATTAGACAGTAATTAAATGTCTCGTGTAAAATAACTTTTGGTTTATTTACTTCACTTTTCACAGTGTCCACCCGGTGCAAAAACTGTTCTGAAAAAATATTGTTAAATATCTTGAAAATTTAATTCACGATTTTTCATCCAAATCTCTAAAGAGAGACAGTAAGTACCCCTTATTTTAGAATATCTTTGACCCATGCTTAAATCTTTCCTAATGTAAAGAACGAGAGACAGGAATTAATCATTATCATTAGAGTGTCTACGCCATACGCACATCAATCCTAACTGAAAGAACGAGAGACAAAAAACAACCTTTGCCATCAGGAATCGTACCATATGCAAATTATTTCACTGAAAAAACGGGAGACGAAAAAAAGAACCTTCGTCATCAGGATTTGACCCATACGCCAATCTGTCACCTTTGAGAGCAGCCTTCGTTGCTGCTTGAAAAGTAGAGCTTTTGGCACCGCCCTTCAGTAACTTTCGAAGGGCCGTCAAACGAAGCCTTTCGACAGCAGCGGGCACCGACGCCTTTGTTCGGGTTGCAGTGGCCGCTTTGCCGTGCTTCTCGGCCGCTTCTTTCTGCGTTGGGACAGACAAGGTCGCCGCTAAGGAATAAGGCCCCCAGGTCGTATTTTTTGGTAGGTTATTTTTTATTTAAGGCCTGCACTGCATCAACACAACATGAGGGGGGAATTCGATCTTGAACATTGGATGAACTTCTTTTCCAAAATATTAGACCATTTTTAGCAGCTATATAATACTTGGAATTCTTGATAAAGAATTCCAAATGCACAAATTCGCAGTTCTTTCACAAGTGCTAAAACTTTCATATTTTAAATCGTGAGTACAGCCAAGGATTTTGTATCATGGCTTAGTTAAGCTTTAAATCATCAGCTATTGTTATATCACTTATATGTTAGTACAAAATAACGAATTCACTGAGTTTACGAGCAAAATTTGTACCCCATATATTTTCTAACAAAATACTCTGTAACTTTGAGTATCACTTGACTAGCATTCTGCCAAGACCGCATGATGCGATCAGTTCTGAGACGCCTATTGATGCGTTGTGTTGTGTGTGCGCTTTGTGCTTGTTGAGTACGTGTGTTGTGTGAGTTGTGTTTGTCGCATGTATGTGCTCTGTAGGACAATTTTCTGGTGCGTTTTGTATGATGTGTTGGCTGCGTGTTTTGTGTGATGTGTTGGCTGTGTGTCTTGTGTGATGTTTTGGCTGCGTGTCTTGTGTGATGTTTTGGCTGCGTGTCTTGTGTGATGTGTTGGCTGCGTGTTTTGTGTGATGTGTTGGCTGCGTGTTTTGTGTGATGTGTTGGCTGCGTGTTTTGTGTGATGTTTTGGCTGTGTGTTTTGTGTGATGTGTTGGCTGTGTGTTTTGTGGGATGTGTTGGCTGCGTGTCTTGTGTGATGTGTTGGCTGCGTGTTTTGTGTGATGTTTTGGCTGTGTGTTTTGTGTGATGTGTAGGCTGTGTGTTTTGTGTGATGTGTTGGCTGCGTGTTTTGTGTGATGTTTTGGCTGTGTGTTTTGTGTGATATTTTCGTGGTATGTTTATGTGCTGTGTTTATCGTTCGTGTGTCATGTCTGATGTGTTTGTAGTGTGTGTATTTTGTCCGATATGTTCTTAGTGTGTGTGTGTGTGTTTGGCATGTTGTATTTGCTGGGTGTGTTTTGTGTATCAGTGGTGTGTGAAAATTTGATGCTTCGTATTTGTGATGGGTGTACAAGCAAAGAAGCTTAGTACAAGCTCTCGTTTGAGGATTATTGTTAGGTTTTGTACTGAGTGCGTTGTAGGTGCGTTCGTACATGTGGGTATGTGTTTGTTGAGTGTGTACGGGGTGTGTGTTGTGTATGTGGCTGTGTCGTGTTTGTGAGTGATTATACAAACTTAAGTTCAATATTCAAATGCTGATCTAGACTGCTTCTCTTGTTCGTATTTTTCAACGTGGAAGAAGTAAAGAAGTGAGGCAGTCTAGCGGAAGGTAACGAACGTTTGTGCGGAAACTTAATTTCACGCAATGTTCAGCTCAAATGTGCGTTCTGTGGGGTTGGTGTTCAAACACTTTCGTTCTGAGCATCATTCAGTGCAACTCGAACAGATGCTCGCTTTGATGAACGTAAAACGTTAAACTAAAGTAAACGAAAATAAAAAGTTAAACGTAAAGTTAAACGTAAATGAAATGCTAGTAAAAATAGCCTTCTACTCATAAAGCGAAAAATTCAAAATTTTTCGAAGACCAGCCCCATCATCAGTTCTGTAAAATACAAAGTGTGATCTATTCTACGAAATAACGGTGTCATAAACGATGTCAAATTACACAGTTTCTTCCCATCAAGAAGATAAGAAGCTACATTTATGTATTTACTTCCTAGAAAGGACAAGAATGAAGCGTATCACATGAAACTAGTTTTTACATTTACCCTAGAAATATTTGACGATCCTAAAATTAAGGTAATAATAAGTTAACGAACTGTCTTTTGCCCTAAAATTCATCTTCAGAGATAAGGGCACTTCACAGCCCAGTATGGCTGCGTAGGCTGAATGAAGAAAATGAGGAATTCTGGAATTTTATCATTCACTACTTCTAATTGTTTCGTGTCATTGAATACGCTGTATTTTTCACAGAGTTCATCGAGCTGGTCTCCGAAACACTTATGACTTCTTTAGTAAAGTGAGCCCTTTTTTAGTCTTTTCTTAGCTTTAAATTTTTATGACACCTTGCGCGTGGTGCACTTGATACAGAAAGCTTAAATCCTCATGCATGATTGCGTGCTGAGCGTCTCAAGCGCATCCGTGCTGGACACGCGTCAGCTCACGCGGGAAGGAAACCTGAGACACTCAGTGAGGCTGTGAGCTGTGTGAGGGGAAACATGACACACACAGCACAGCCTGTGTGAGCTGTGTGGTGGGAAACATGACAGATACAGTGAAGTCTGTGTGAGCTGTGTGATGGGAAACATGAGGCATACAGCACAGCCTGTGTGAGCTGTATGATAGGAAACTTGACACATGCAGTGAAGTCTGTGTGAGCGTAGGATATGAGACATGCAGCGGAGTCTGTGTGCGCTGTGTGATATGCGACATGCAGCGGAGTCTGTATGAGCTGTATGATGGGAAAATGTGTGACATAGACAGTAAGGCTGTGTGGGTTGTACGGATGAAGAGTATGAGACCTACATACTGTATAAATGTGTGTGTTAGCTGTATAGAGTAAGTTCTATGCTATTAATTACACACGTATATGATTCCATTTTAAAAATGAGTCAGTGGACGATCAAAAATTGGAATTCGAATATTTTGGAATTCTACCAGCAGATTTAGATCAAATTAACGTTCAAATACATGTATCTTATATACTACCAGCAGCGTAGGAAATTTAATTTTCATGGATTCAAATGGAAGTTTTTAAAATCAAGACGATGCGCCAATGAGCGAATTTTAAGAATTATCTAATTTGAGTTGGAGACTTTTTCAAAACTGCTAATTAAGTAGGAATGCACAATAATAGTACTCAACACAATCGATAAAGACCTCAGATAGAGAGCTATGTCACGCACTTCCTTTTGTGGTGTTCAGAAGTTTGAGTTTAAAAAAGCTAAGTAAAAGACAATTGGTGTGCATTGTAAACATTTGTAGGAAAATTTCCTCTTGAAATAAAAATTCAGAATAAAATATAATTCAAATTCATATAAGTGAGTGTCTCTTAATTTCATCATTAATTTTCGATAAATATTTAGCTCACTAGTTAATGTCTCGATGAAAGGATATAGTTTGAACAAGCGAAGTAAACGGTACACTAGTTCTGCTGTGGGGCATTATCCCACACTGCAATAACCCTAAGACTTGCATGAACTATGGTCTGTATATATAGTTTATATGCGTGGTCCTGGAATCGGCAAATTCCCTAGACCTGTGCAACTTTTTCATCCCATAATAACTTGAAATAGCTTTCTGAAATACTACTAGCATGATAGTGACATACGAAATTTAGATGAAATGGTTTAAGAGATTGCGATGATGAATTATGTCGGAAAAACAACTTCATAGCTGAAAGCAATCAGAAGTTACAATTTCAGCGAAATCTAAAAGCCTCAGTCATTTGATGAGACCAAAAATTGACTTGAAGGACCAATAAATTGCTATTTTCTCAAGCAATAAATCAGGGAAAAGCTTTCATTTTTAGACGAAATTCTTTGCAACTGCCATCTGATTTCCCTACTCTTTTCGAATGTAGAATGGTTTAGTTCAAAAGCGACGAGTTTAAATATTCTGTAGCTGGATTTTGAGAGTCAAGTTTTAGACGAGTACACTTACCGGAGACTGAAAAAGGAGCATTTGGTGAAAACGCGTGAGTTCGTTTTCAGTCAAAAAATATTAAGAGTTTCCAAAAAAGAACTTAAATGACAAGTGGGAAAGAGTCCTACAAGAATGGCCACTTGTTATTTGCATATGAAAGCAATGCACGAAGAGCTACAAAAGAGCAACAGTTTGCTCTTACCTTGACTCTCAGCCTGAGAGCTTTGAGAGCCCTTCGCTCCTCGAGAGTGTTCCCTTCCTTCATGAAGGGCTGGGCGCTCTTCAGTAAGTGGTCATCATTCAGATGCTTCAATAGCCATCCCTGTTCGGATTTCTTCTCCATTTTCCCTTTCATGTGCTTGTGTTTTTTCTGCTCCAGATGTTTTTCATGATGAAGTTCCTTCGTCATTTTGGCATCCATGAGATATTTCTCGTGTTCTTTCTTGATTTTAGCGGGTTTTGCATGATTAGACATCATTGCCATTTTCTGAACCTTCATTTCTGCGTGTCTTTTCTCTTTTTTGGAATCCTTCTCTTTCTTCATCTTTTTGTCACTTGAAATGCTTTCATGTTTTTTTGCCAGATTCTGGAACGCTTTTACTTGGTCTTGCGCTTTGACTTCAGCCCTCTTCCTCTCGGCTCTTATTTCTTTAACTTTCTCATTTCGCTTTACTTCACTCATTGCCTCAAGCGCCTTTTTCTCAATCCTCTTTTTTTCGGTTTCGTCAAACTTCATCTTGGAAAGGTCCTTTTTCTTGCTCTTCTGAACGAGGCCGTGTGATCCAGAGGCCGTCTTCGGCGTCTCCGCTGCCAGAAATTTGGCTCCTGAGACGGTTTCTTGCGGCCAAATCGAACGACCACTCGACAGGCGCAGCACTTGGTTAGAACTGTTGGGTACCGTCGGAATGGCAGGTACCAGCACCACCATGGCCACTACCAGCACCACCAGGGGTTCTAACACCTTCATGACGGTCGGTATATTATCTCTGTTTCTATACTCGCCTTATTTCCTGGGAAAAAGGTGGTATACTGTAACACTTTTTTACATATTCCACGCTCCTCTGAGAAATGAGCAGGAAATGAAAACCTTCTTCTTAATTTCAAACGTCAAAAAATTTTGTTTATTTGCCCGAAAAAATTGGAAGTTTTAACGCAATTGTAAGTTAGTGCTAAACATGAAAAGTGCGAAGGCATGGAGGATTTTACGCATCAGAAAATTAAATGCTTGAGTGAAAACCATCTCTAAATTTTTTCTTTTCTTATCTGCTTGGCAGAATTCTTCCCTTGTTTACTGGCAATAAAATCGAAAAAGAAGTAATCTAATCTAAAAATATTTATTACGCCACTGGAATTGCGAACAGCATGTGTTTGGTACAACACTCAGTAATAGTTAATGTCTTTTCCGTGAATCTCAGAAAATTCAAAAAATCTCGGCAGAATCAGGAAATCGGAATTGGCAAATTTTGAATTTGGAATCGGCAAATTTTGAAATAAGAAACGACAAATTTCACCCCACAATCGACCCACTCTCACCGATCTATGAGATGCAGATCTTGGATAAATTTGATATCGTTCATTTGATATCTTTCATATATTTACATATCTATGCATATACTGTAAATCCAACATCAACTTCGATTGCAGGACTCAGAAATTAACGCTTGAGTGGCCCAATTTACGGGAGCCGTACGAGAGACAATCGAAATAAATTACAAATACACTTAGAATTAAACTTCACGCGTGACGCACTGCGCTGCACACTACGCACAAAGTATTCGGAAGAATTACGGTGTAGGAGAGACAGCGACTCAAGCCTAAGCCCAACTTTTTCACCGGAGCACCTGTAGTTTTAGCCGCCCTGTACAGAAGCTACACCTGGGCGGTGAAAATTATAGGTGCCCCGGTGGAAAAGTTAGTCTGGAAAACTTGAGGGCGCTTCCCATGATTTAGAAGTTACGAATAGTTACTTGTAACTCTCAACCAACATCAACTAGTTAAGTAGCAATTGCTCACAAACGGTAACTAGCTAGTCGGCTTGTTACGTGTCATTGGACGAGTTGCTCGCTTGTCCAAACCTTTTTGATAGTTGACATGTGAAAAGCACCCAATGTAACTCGCCAAATTTGTCAAATGAAATGAGAATGAAGTAGCAGTAACTGCCAGTTACTGCTACATCATTATACTGCCAGTCACTGCTACAACATTATACTGCCAGTTACTGCTACAACATTATACTGCCAGTTACTGCTACAACATTATACTGCCAGTTACTGCTACAACATTATACTGCCAGTCACTGCTACAACATTATACTGCCAGTTACTGCTGCAACATTATACTGCCAGTCACTGCTAGAACATTATACTGCCAGTTACTGCTACAACATTATACTGCCAGTTACTGCTAGAACATTATACTGCCAGTTACTGCTACAACATTATACTGCCAGTCACTGCTAGAACATTATACTGCCAGTCACTGCTACAACATTATACTGCCAGTCACTGCTACAACATTATACTGCCAGTCACTGCTACAACATTATACTGCCAGTTACTGCTGCAACATTATACTGCCAGTTACCACTACTACAACCAACAAACCAACAAACACCAACGCAGCTGGCAATATGCACTACGTGACCCAACAAACTTTGCACACACACACACACAGCACATCAGTGCGCTGTGCAGAGAGAACTTTGCACTGCCGCCGTAACTGCGCTATCTCTCTTTTTATAAGACGCCGCCGGATGTGTG
>JACJUY010008709.1:7847-27389 GCA_014220935.1 Platorchestia sp. MABIK | reverse complement strand
AATTACCCTTTTGTCAGGGTAATTCGGGAAGGATCTAAGATGGGTTCTCAAAAATGGCTAGCCGGTGCATTACACCTCGTTACTATCTGAGGACGTACACAGGCTTGGCTCTAGGAGCAGTGCAGGCATCGTCTACCATGGTGCAGGTACTGCCAAACGGGCGCTCTCCTCCTGGTATATCCAGAGTTGACTCCACCACCACTTTCTGCCTCGCAGCCTCAATGGAAAAGTTTAAAGCATTTGCCAAGTGAGAGCACACAACCTCGGCATTCTTTCACGGTAAAAAACCACTCGCCTCTTCTTTGTGGAAAAGAGGAAGTGCTTTTCTAATCAGTGCTTATTTGCAAGTACTTCTAAGGCAAGCGTTCCATGACTGGTCAAGTGCTTTCTCAACAAGCGCTCCTACAGCAGTTCTTCACTCACATGCACTTCTTACGGACACGACTACAGCCAAGATCTCCTTCCTTCATCGGCGCTTCTTCACCAAGCACTTATATTTCCCTCCCCCCTACCGCATACCTTGAACCTCAGAGCACGTGCCTGCCACACAATTGCTATGTTCCTAGTCAGCCGCCTTAGATTTTCAGTCGCTTCTATGCTTCGTGGCATGCTCTCTCATCTACGCATTGCGTATCCGGCTATCGCTATGCCTAGCTTCTACAAACTGACGCGCGCATCGGGGCTCCCGCTCTGCAGTCAAAGTTTGTGCGAAGAGATCCTGAGTTATCGACGAAGCCGGCGTAGTAACGATTCCGAGTACACTCAACACGACAACGAGCCACTAATCAAGGGCTCGTCACCGACTCCGCGAACACACCGGTACTTTTTTACAAATACTGGGGATGTCACGGCACCTTTACAGGCAAGCCTCCTTACAGCGTTAGGAGAATAAGGCGTCAAAAAGGGAATTTACCCCTCTTCTCTCTCGAGAGAAACAAGTAGAGACAAGAGAAAGGTTACAAAAAGCTAAAAACTAAGAGGTAGGGGCAAAATCCTACACGCTGCAAAAGTTGATCAACATGAGGGTAAAAACAATGAAATGAAATCTTCAGTCATTTCATCAAAAGTAAGCTCGTGAGTTATGCATAGAGGTATAACTGCGCTTCAACCCTGTTAAAAATCGGCACGGGGTAGCCAAAAATTTTGTGCCGTTTGAAGCAGTCAAATACTTTAAGTTGTATTTAAATTGCCTGCAATAGTTAATGTTGTAGCAAAGATTGATTACAACCACTAAATAATAAATTTAGTAAAAACTAGACACTTGTTACTGTAGTGCGTACTGCTAGATAACACAATAGGTCAGTAGTGGGTCCTACTGTAAAGCCACCCACAGCAGTTCATTTCCCATCAAATTGGAATTAAATGACGAAATTACAACGAAAACGGTGCAAGAAAATTGCTGCAAAAGCAGTCGTGAAGTCGGTATCGGTACATTATCTGCAGTAGTACTGTGCCGATTTTCAATAGGAAAAGGGATTAGCAACTGGGGAAGGCAAAAAAAAATCAAATGTGATCCCAATAAGACAAACAGCTTGAGAAGTGTGTGGGCATACCATAATGTAGCAGAATACAAATGCAAGTATAAAAGCATGTTATGAATCTTTTATAAAGTGATGCCCTTGAATTTAGAATATCAAATTATCAAGTAAGCAAAATGACACATTACACAAGTGAAGAGTTACAAAAAAAGCGTCAACAAACTTGAGAACAGAACGTTGCAAATCTTGATGTTGTAGAATATCCATAAATAAACATCAAATTGCAAGTACATTTTCTTGCAGCACCTTCAATTAACACAATTTTCCAGATAATGTTAGTGTATCCCTCTAAGCCTAACGTTAATTACTCATCGATATTTACTGAAATTTACTCTCAGAGATTTACCTTCTTTGAGATTTTATGACATTTATTCCATTACTTTCACAATTTTCTGTCATCTATCTAGCTTACATCGAAGATGAGGAATAAGAAAGCGTGTGCTTAAAGCTTTCATTGCGTGAACTTTAATGGTGCAGAAGATTTCCTCTGTGCACACTACCCTAGTGTATTTGTTTTTTTAAATTTCTTAAGCTGCTTGGAGCTTGCTTTCCAACGATGTTGTGTTTGCAGATGTTTAAAACACAACAGTGGACAAAAATTCATAGGAGGGAGTTTGAGGTATTCATACAGGACAAGTGCAAGTATTCATTAGTTGACGGTGGATACTTTCAGACGAAGTTTTGCTCTCTTGCCTCTTAAATTAATTTCTTTACAATTCAAAGGGTAATTGTAATTTACTGCGCGCTGATGGTGCATCAGCGTACCCTCAATTGATACTTTGAAATTTTCATTGTTGAAGTCTGGCTGCTCGCTCGCTGTGTGTGGGCAGCAACCTGACGGTGCGCAGCGTGAGAACTTGCATGGAAATTCTCCTCCGCATTGCCAAAATCTTGTTTAAAAACGGTACCTATTTAATACGTAATAGCAAGTATCTGTATTTCCCGCCTCCATGAAAACTGAGTTTTATCGTCATGAATTATGTATTAATATTCGCTCTGAAACTCCTATCTTGTACTAAAACAAATTATTAAGACAAAATATAATTTGAGCACACAGCAAATGTCTCGAAATTTTTTTTTAAGAATCACAGCAAGCTGAAAGGAGAATTTCGCTCAGCGTCTGTGTTTTTTAGCCCACTGTCTGCTTTTAAATCAAATAATAACTTAATTGTATTTGCAAAAAAATTATGAAAAGACACTCATTTCTGATTTCTTATAACTAAAATAACTGGATAAAACACCTGAAATTTCAACTGAAAGGTTTGAGCAAAAGCCCTGATGCTTGAAGTGCATCCAAGATGCCGTCGCTGTGCCCACCAGTTACAATCAAGCGATCCTAAGAAAGTACTCATCGAAATACCTGCGCAAAAACTCCATGTTATTGAATCACCATATTACAACTAATGTAGAAAAACTGAAGCTTTTCTTCGATTTATTTATGGCAAACAATTTTTAACGTAAATAACTCCCATGATAATTTAATTAGAACGTCACTAAAAATTAATTTAAATGAAAGGCGCAACCATTCGGTGTACTGTACTATAAAGTTTTCTTCTCTCATAAACCGAAGAATAAGCAACCTCTGCAGTCTTTGCCATAGCATCAGCGACGTTGCCTACCAGCCTTCCACCGCACTTGACCACCTGTACTTCTCTTCATTAATTAAGCCTGTAACATCTGACCTACTTCTGAGTGTGGCCGGTGTCGTGGCTACTGTCTCCTGCTCGTCATCGTTCTCCTACGTCGAGAGGGCCTAAATTGACGGTACCATGATCGGCTAGTCTTCTCTGCCGACCTTCTGCCTCCCTGCGCTTCGCTTCTGCTTCGCCACTCGAGTTCGGCTGCTTAACTGATGTGAGCCACCGTAATGGTTAGCGCCACATTTTTACGTAGTGACGTTAGTAGCAGTTCCTAAGAACCTGCCTTACTTACCTCAAATAAAATGGAAGATTAATTGTGTAACGTTGCCGCAAACCAACTTAATTCATAATTAACATTAATACGGCAATTGTTACGGCAAATTTCTAATTATTACATTTCATGTTCTAGGTTTAGAGTACTGAAATTCATGTCTATATATTAAATTACTATAATTAATCTAGGATTTAGCATATTTACCGCGACTTGAATTTGTCCAATTACAGCTAATCCTAGCGATTGATTAATGACTACTTAAGCTGAACTCTCTAGCCCTGCAATATTTTCTGCAAGACTAGGCTTTCACCCAATACCTAATTCTCACGTCGCCATTCTTCTATTACTTACGTGGTCTTTCTGACCCGTCAAATTTTGCGGCGTGAGCTAAATTTATATTGACCCCACATTTTAATTCATAAATTTTTGAGCAGTTGTTATAGACTCCATATTTCTTATTACTAAAAATTTGTTCTCCCGAGACAGTGATCGTGGCACGGTGCCTGAGAGGCGCTGTGGGCGTGCTGGTGTCCCAGCTCTCCCGTCTTCCAGCCCACTCGCGGGATGGAAAACTAGTCATTCATTCAATGAAATAAACTAACCTTAAGTTTTTCACTCTTTCCTATCCCTGCGTCAGTGCCATGCTTCGTTTTTGTCAACTTATTCCACCCCTCTAATTCTATGCATGCTGTGCAATAACAACGCTGTATAGACAGCGCGAGCGCAGTTCTCCTCCACACGCGCGCCAGCTGGTCACCGACACAGAATGCCCGTCATTTTCTGGAGCTACTCAAGTGGACGCCGCAACCCTCGTATTCTGGAACGCTACGGAACTTCCTACCAAATCTCTGTCGTAACTGAAATAAATGAAGTTCTATGATGAGCTCAAATTAATTATTAACTCACATATTTGAGCTTGGATTCGTTACGTTTCTTGGCGGACTCCACTCGATTTTTCCCTGTGCGTAGCAATACCTTACGCTGCCAAATTTCCAACTCTTCCAATACGAAAAAAAATTAACTCACCGTTGATGCTAACTAAGAGTGAACCACGAAATTTTGTGTTAATTCATTATTGCAGTAAATAATTTGTGTTTAATTTGTCTGTATGAAACCAATTCCTAATTATTCATTCGAAAAAAAAATTTATGTCCTACTCCGAATGTATATTTCATTGCTGATGAATGTTCAATAACAGAAGAGTGTATGGCGGATGTCACCTCAGGATTATCGTGGTGAGGCAACTCAGCGACGCACACTCTCTGAGTTTGACTGCAGCACGAGAAACTGATGTGAATCAAAATAAATAATCCTGCTAGACCGTCCTCTCCTAGTCGTTATTGTTTTGTCAAGTACCACGAGTCGCAACCTAACTAATTGAAAGTCATCGAAATGCGTGATTCCTAACTGGATGAAAATTTTCTAACTCATTTATCAATTTCACCGCAGGGAAAAGTGAGCAGGATGTCAAACCGACATTGCTCTGGAGTGTGGCAGGCGTTACCCAGGGAGGCGTTTTAGATTAATTATCCGTGGGCCGGGGGATTTTTTATGTGTGAGCGTGGGTCCTAATATAATAAAAAATATCTTCAAACGGAGTTTCTATTCCTGGCGGAGACTCCTGTGCACGATGACTGCATGGTGCCGAGAACATGGCTACCACGTAGTTATCCAAGCACAAGACAACGATGCAAAAGCACCGGCCGTCAGCCAAAAACCACGGGTCGGAGCCGAGAGTTTCGTTCTGATTGTGAGTCATGAGGACTGCAGCACAGGAATGATTTTTTGTAACTTCTATTGCTGGGAGATAGTAATGATCGAACTGCTCACCTGCCCTCTGAGAGATGCAAGTCCCGAAAACTTGATATTTGTTGGTAGATTATAAAACGAGAAATTTTGACATTTGCTGCACAGCCAGGGTTTGGGCTTACACTCGCCAAGCTTGACATCGACAGGCATGCTGTTGCTCTGCAGTGGCCAGGCCGGCCGTCTTCATAAGTCAGTGTTGTCATCTCTACACAACTTACCGAGTGACGAGAGTGCACAGCTTGTTGCGCATGTTGCTTGCTCCTCAGAGCAAATGTGGAGTCCATTTTAATTGACACACTAGTGTATACGACCCGTCAAAAATGACCGGATTGATTCGATATTTCCCTTAAACAGTGCCGGTACAGACACCATACAACCACAACACAGCTTCTACACAGGTACTACACAAGTTCTACAGAGGTACTACACAGGCTCTACACAGGTTCTACACAGGTTCTACACAGGCTCTACACAGGCTCTACACAGGTACTACACAGGTACTACACAGGATTTACAGAGGTTCTATACAAGATCTACACAAGTACTACACAGGCTCTACACAGGTTCTACACAAGTTTTACACAGGATCTACACAGGTTCTATACAGGATCGACACAGGTTTTCCACAGGTACTACACAGGTTCTACACAGGTACTACACAGGATCTACAGAGGTTCTAAACAAGATCTACACAGGCTCTGCGCAGGTTCTACACAAGTTCTACACAGGATCTACACAGGATCTACACAGGTTCTATACAGGATCGATACAGGTATTACACAGGTTCAACACAGGATCTACACAGGTTACACAGGTCACGGGCACTATTAGGATGGATTTATTTGATTGTCATCCACATCTGGAGGATTTGTCTACAGAAAATATCGCCTCCCATCATTTTTTACGGGTGGTGTATACCAGTGCCTGTATAATACCTGTGTAATGTCTGTGTAGTACCTGTTTAGTACCTATATAGATCCTGTGTAGAATCTGTGCAGTACCTGTATAGATCCCTCGTAGAGCCTGTGTAGAACCTGTGTGAAACCTGTGTCGTACCTGTGTAAAAACAATGTAGTGGCTGCTCAGCGCCTGCATAATGGATTAGAGGCAGTGGGGAGGCTGCAAGTGATAGGCTGTGCAGTGCACACATCAGCACATAGTTGTGATGCCTGGATGTGCCTCAAACATCACCACGCAACGCACCTCAATTACTTCCTTATCATTATCACACACAAAGTTCTATTTTACCCCCCCCACTTTCCCCCTCACTCCCTCCTCACCTCACTCCCTTCACGCCTCTGATCATCAGCCCCTGCTGTGCGTGTGAGGGGTTTAATCACGGCACTTTATATTGATGGTTCCCTCACCCCCACAGGGGAATAGGGAGGCGTGTAAATTTTGCAGCAATATGTCATTAAAGTGCCCTTCTCCCCACTCCCCTTCCTCCCCACTCCCCATTCTCCCTCTGGTATACACCCCCTCCTTCCCATTCCCCCTCCCCCCGACCTGGCGTAAGGGAACGCGAGTGTTCCTGTGCTTGTCCTCTGTGTGACTAGCGCCTCGATGGTAAAGTTATCCTACCCTCGGGTCCCTGTGCCCACAACCGAACTCTTGAATAATATTTTCCTACGCTGACTGCTCATCTTGAATACAGGACGTCGGAGCATCAGAGAGAGTTAGCGTCCGAGGGAGTGAAGACATGAGTGAGAACCCAATGAGCAGGAATGACGACGTGGAATAGTTTATTGCTGCGAACATTTCCAAATCAGAAGTAGACATGACTTTATCAATTTTTACACGTTTTCTCACAACAAATTTGAAGAAAGAGAATGTAGTAACAATTGGTGTGTTCAGTGTCAGTGGTAGTCAATACTGCATTGCTCTCTACATGACAACAAGCATGAATAATCTCACTGGAAAATAGTCAATGAAGCAAACCTCTATCTTTAAAAAAAGGACAAGTAGTTGGATTGCATAGGGTTAGGAAATTCGCTAGGGAAGTATGCCAAATGAAACGCGTACGACCCATGACTGCGAGAATAATAATTGCAATTGCTCAGCGGAAAAAAACTCCTATGAGCAGTCATTCCATGATGATAAAGGTGGAGCTAAAATTTGGAATCTTTGAAAGAGGCGTTATCTGAAACTATTGGTGGAAGCAAACAGGCGGTTGAGTGTTCAGTAGTTGATTAGCATATTCAACGAAGTTCCTAAGAAAATTTCTGCTCGCACAATGCGACGAAAACTGAACCAAATGGCCGTAATAAGGAGTAGTGCTGCCACTAGGAAATAAATGGTTAGTCAAGCTAATCGAACGCAACGTCTTCAGTTTTCAGAAGAACAGAAAGACTGGACTGTTGACCATTGAAAGCATGTCTAATGATCAGGAGCATTGAGTTTCACCTAGTTCCAGACAGACGGCGGAGATGAAGTGAGAAGAGAATCCGATGGACCTTTGGAGTCTTCACACCTCTGACAATACAGGTTTCCGTAGGCTGTGTAATGGTTTGGGGTGCTTCATATGGTCGGAATTAGGCAACCTTGTGCAGCTACAAATGAAAACGATCAGGGCTGTTTGAACATCTTCGGTGACCAAGTACACCCATCAATGGATTTTTATTTTCCTGATGGCTAAAGCATTTTTCAAGAGAGTAATGCAAGATATCTTTTAATGCAAGATTGGTTCAAGGATTTCTAGGGATTAGTTGCCCTACTGAAATCACCTCCGCTGTCTCGGGATTTAAACCCTATCGTAAATTTGTGGGACCAGCTGTAGAGGGAGCTGCGATCCTCGACACCTCTTCCTTATTCCTTTCGATACGTTAGCTCGTTCTTCGGACAAGTTTCCGTTTATATTGCTTCAAAAAGCGGGAAAAATCTAGGCGAAAGAGAACAACAGCTCTAATCAATGTGATAGGGAGTCCAATGAACTATTAAGCTTGATCGTTTTCATTTTATCCGCATTTTCCAGGGTCCGATAAATTTTTTACACAATGTGTATTTTCACTCTGCTTCTAGTCATGTACCAGCTACAGTGAAAGGGTTTGAGTCACGGAGTACAGCGCCGCAAAAATTTGGGATGAAACCTGCTTGTCTCATTTCCAGCGTCAATAAACATCAAAGCGTGCGTTCTTGCGTGATGGCGGTGAGAACCTTGGTTGATGACTCGTGTAGAGAGCAATTTATTATGGTTTCCAAGTTACTTACGACCAATTAATTATATAACATCAGATCGAGGAATGCATTTAACTTACGTTACTCATCATTATACAATTGAAATGAGCCGTGCTGGGTTAAAGTCGAAGAAACACAAAGTATCTTAGTCAAAGAAACATAAAGAATCAGTATACAATCTGCTCTACGAACATTCTAAATGCTTTCTCCCCATTTCAAATGTTCACCACGCAAGCACCCAGCTTCACACAGAACACTTCAATGCCTACAATCGACAGCAGCGCTGCGACATCCCCGCAACACCTTGCCGAGGAGCTCCCTCGAATGAGACATGTTACTTTTGTTCCCGTTTTCCTTCGTTTGAATCATTTGTTTTCTTGCTAGCTAGTTGATTTTTTCACTGTTTTAAATTTAGGCGCAGAATTTATTTATTTATTTATTATGATTATAAATATTTCGCCATGTAATTAGTGTAAATTTGATTCCCATTTAGACGCAGGTCCCTTACGTGTCTGCTCTGGACCCTACTTGAGAGCTAGGATGGCGTGGACACCCACTTTGATTTACGAGGAGGCTGTGGTCACGCTAGGACGAGGACTTCCACGGCCTGTGGTGCGTCAGCTTTGGTGACGTTCTTATGTTTTGATCTTCGGTGTGGATTACTTCATCGAGTCGCCATCATTGTTTTGTTCGTAGTTTCCGCGCGCTGATGTCATCGTAATGGATGTTCTTTTTCTTTATTTAATTGTCGTGACATTTCTATTCGCAACATTCATTTATTTTTACTCCTTTATTAATCAAATTGGAGCTACCACCACCCTATAAGGGAATATTTTCTATTTAATTAATGTTATGTTCAAACAATTTCTTTAATCTTCGGTAAGCGTAAGGCCAGAGCTGAAGGCTATTATTCATGTGCATTTTATCATTATATTATCTCTTTATCATCACCTCTTCCTAACCTACAAAGGAAATTAAAGACACGAAAGATTACAAAGGTTCGCTATTAATGCTGACACCTATCATGTCACAATGCTGTTGAGGGAGAAGTTGGTTAGACACATAGTAAAAATGTTTAACTTATCTGCGGGATCCAGTTTGGCGTTGGTTGATGAAGTAAGTACGAGGAAGCTGGTTGCTTTTACGATCAGGATTTACTATTTATTAGAATAAGTCGAATCTCCAGTTAATATAATCAATTGTCACTTTTACGACCGTTCAAAACAAAGCGGGTCCATCGCCAAAGGCGATGAACCGCAGAGGAAGACACCAATAGGCTTAAATGATTTTGTATCGTTTCTCTTCAATATCTAAGTGCCTTGACTGCCTTTGACGAACCCCCGCGTTAGACTGCCGCGTAAGACAGCCCGCGTAAAGGCCCGTTTACACTGGGGCAACGACAGGGTTGAGCAAGCGCTTGACGCGCGCTTGCTGCAGCGCTTGACGCCCACAACTGTTCACACCCATTTTTTGATACACGCGCCTGCCTCACACTTCAGTCGGCATCTAGACACCTGTGAGGATGGATGTGAGTGAAGAAGAGCTGTGGGCCATTATTTTAGGGTGTGCTGCTGTGAAGAGAAAAAAGGTAGGCATCGCAGCATTTAGATTAAAAAATGGTTGCAGAGAAGAGACGAGAGGGGTTCATACACTCACATCTTCTGAGAACTTTCAGTTGAAAATAAATTGGATTTTCGAAACTTAACAAGACTGCATTAAAAACCTGCATTGAGTTCAATTGTTATTGAAACATGTGAAGCTGTATTGAGGGATGACTACCTGAACAATTATTTTTCCATTTTGTTTGTTAAATCCTTTCAAAACCATTCCGTTGTCAAATCAATATTTGGTTTCAAAAATAAGTCACATTTCCAGTTCATTTCAGTATAGAAAAATAGGAAAAACTTATATAATGAATAAGTGTTGAATGGTAGAAATTTTTTGACACAAAATTCCCATGAAAAAGCAAAGATAGACGTATTTCCCAGTATTTGTATTGCAAAATGCATCTAAAACACATAAGCTAAGGTGAAAATATTATTTTAAATACATAAATGGCCTTAGCTCTGTATGGTTCAATCACGGTTTCTACTAGAGAGCGAGACCATGCAAATGAGGTGCTGCTCTCCATACTTCAAGCTGAAGCGTTAGCGCATAGACTACCGCACATTACCACGGACAGCAGCCGACTGAGTGCAGCGCCTGCCGCCTGTGTTGCAAGAGGCAGGGCGGCCGTGAATCGCTAGCTGGTCAGTCACTCGGATGCCCGCCTGAAGCGCACGTAGCTGCTGCACAGAGGGGCGGTGAGGCGCTTGACGCCCGTGTGACGCCCCTAGTGTAAACGGGCCTTAAGACTGCCCGTTGCCCACCCCGGCTGGAGGGACTGCCGGCACGTCTCCCTACGTTAGCGAACAAACACGTTAGGGACAGACGTGGTAGAACAGCAGTTAATTGCTAAGAAGTGAAAAGCCCACGATAGTGATGAACATTAATTAGGATCCCGCATTCTATCTATAGCAATTAATAATATCCTGGATGATTAAGATTTCATATACAAGAAGTACATTGTGATAGAAGAATGAGAAAGTGGTATCCGATAACTCGAAGTTGTGATCCCTCGGTTGCGTCGTGGTGGTGATGTAGAGAAGGAAAGCTGGTGATGATGGTAAGGCGTCGCGTCGACTAGCGATGTTTGGTGGTAGAAGATGTTGTAGGCGATGTTTCGTGAAATGGCACGAGAGCCAGATTGTGGAGTTGCTTCAAAGTTGTGCTTATCCGCGAGAGTTTATCTTTATATGCGGTTCTTTTCGAGGAGATGAAAGTCGTTGGCCAGACGTAGCATTTCAGTATTCCTCGTAGCGATTCCTTCATAATTATAGATGTAGGGCAGTTATATCGTGAGAATATAACACTTACTTTCTTTGTGATGTGAATTTAATATTGTGAGATTAAGAATAATCTGGTCAGGCTCACCTGCTTATTGTCTCGAGATTCTTCGTTCACTTTACTTCGGTGATGAGAAGTTCACTCTCTTATCAATAACTTCAAATTATGTTAATTATTATTACAAAATCCGTTTTTTTGTTCTTCACGTCATCTTCCCCGATGAATTTTTTTAGATTAATCCGCGTAGTTATTTTCGTGTTTAATAATGCATTTCTTTCACTAATCATGGAATATGGGCATTAACGAATCTCTTGATGAATTGTATCTATCGCGTTTTTATTATCCATTGAAATAATTAAAAAGGGAGACAAGAAAACAAAACAATTAGCGAATCGAGATAGCCTTTGATTATAAAGCAAATAAATTGAATAAATTGATTGTGTAAAGTAATTACTGAAACCAATTGCACAAAAGTAGCAGCACGCTGACTAATAATTATCGGTAAGCGAACCGTTATTGTTTCAAGTTCCGTTAATTCATCACATTAATTTTAATCAGTGTGATAAATATTGACTACCGAAAAAATTGTTAAAGCACTGTAATCGATATTTCGTTTAAAAAACAGTAGTAGCTCAAAAAGTTTTTTGAAATGATTGTGTGGAAGAGTGATGCGGTTCTGATCATAAAAAGAAAGAAGCTTGGAAACGTTAAGCGGTAACGGCATTAAGGAAACAGTAAAGCATTATGACTCGGTAGGCAGTAGCGGCATTGAGGAAACAGTAAAGCATTATGACTTGGTAAGCGGTAACGGCATTAAGGAAACAGTAAAGCATTATGACGCGGTAAGCAGTAACGGCATTAAGGAAACAGTAAAGCATTATGACTCGGTAAGCGGTAACGGCATTAAGGAAACAGAAAAGCATTATGACGCGGTAAGCAGTAACGGCATTAAGGAAACAGTAAAGCATTATGACTCGGTAAGCAGTAACGGCATTAAGGAAACAGAAAAGCATTATGACTCGGTAAGTAGTAACGGCATTAAGGAAACAGTAAAGCATTATGACTCGGTAAGCGGTAACGGCATTAAGGAAACAGTAAAGCATTATGACTCGGTAAGCGGTAACGGCATTAAGGAAACAGTAAAGCATTATGACTCGGTAAGCGGTAAAGGCATTAAGGAAACAGTAAAGCATTATGACGCGGTAAGCAGTAACGGCATTAAGGAAACAGAAAAGCATTATGACTCGGTAAGTAGTAACGACATTAAGGAAACAGTAAAGCATTATGACTCGGTACGAGTACGTGGGAATCAACCCTTCTCACGCGATCCTGTCTAACGGGTTGATAAAACCTCAGCAAGGTTATTCAGTTAATTCTTTATCTGGCTTATATTTACTCCTCGTTCATCACCAAAAAAGCATTTTAAATATGAATGGGAATAAATTAGATTATTCAAAATCTCTAATCTCTATGTTTGAGGGGGGATACCGAGAGGATGTGAAGCCCGAGATGTTTTTCGTCGCTGCTCCTAGACTGTAACTTGATTTCCCTTAAAATCACTATTAGAAAATTAAGAAAAGGTTAATTTTAACGTTTTTCGGAGTCTTTTTCCCTTTTTACTTTTTTTATTTTCAAGCAATTCCATACTATTACACTGAGCTCGCCTGTAATTTTTGATGTAGCAAAAGGAAGTTTATTTTTTATGTATACTATTTATTTGAATATTCATTTTCAATGCGTAGATATATGAATAAGGCATTTTGATTAAAGTAGTCCCTGGCGTGGTTGATCTTATAGTACGCCTCGTATGGTATATCTAAAGGGTGGCCCAGGAGTCACTGACTCTTTTAATTTGCTAATAAAAAAAAAACTATGAACGCTAGAAAGTTGAAACTTGTTTTATTTGTAAGAATAGCATTTTCATTGTTTATTATATGATATCCTATATACTCAGCAAGCATATAAACTGAAGAAATTTTGCTTCATTTTATAACCTCAAATTTTCACAATGGTTGGCTACAGCAAAGAAGGAAGAATCAGAATTCTGCACTCCTACGTTAAGACGACGTCAATAACAGAAGTGCACCGTAACTACAGAATCTATTTTCAAGCAAGGATCAGTCCTTCTAAAAACACAATTACGCAAGAAGAAAAACACAAGAAGAGAATAACATTGTTAAGAGATTGCTTTCCAAATCATTTAATTTCACGATTTGGTAACATCCAGTGGGCCCCTCTTTCTCCAGATTTGACTCCTTGCGACTTCTTCTTGTGGGGCTACCTCAAGTCGCGAGTTTATGGAACAAATCCAAC
This sequence comes from Platorchestia sp. MABIK, assembly GCA_014220935.1. NCBI lineage: Eukaryota > Metazoa > Arthropoda > Malacostraca > Amphipoda > Talitridae > Platorchestia > Platorchestia sp. MABIK. Next base: position 13,755 of record JACJUY010008709.1, on the reverse strand, counting down.
AAATTTACAAGAACTTAAAAACAACATTTCTTATGAAATAGCTCAACTCTCGCCAGATACACTAAGGAGCGTTATGGAAGCAACAAGGAAAAGAGCTCTAATTTGTCAAAACAACCGTGGCGGCCATTTAATGGATATTATGTTCATAACATAGTGTTAATAAACTATAAACTTGTTATTTTTTCCAATAAAACAAGTTTCAACTTTCTAGCGTTCATAGTTTTCTTTTTATTAGCAAATTAAAAGGGTCAGTTACTTCTGGGCCACACTGAATTATTGCGCCTCGTATAGTTTGTCTACAAGTTCGCCTCGTATAGTTTGTCTATTAGTACCTCTCGTATGGCACGTTTATAAAAAAAGAGATATATTAAGAAATTTCTAAAGTCCAATTTGTTGTTATGCATCTCATGTATCAACTTTTTTGGAAATAAGTGATTTTCATTTCTTTCTTTTCTTTCTTTCATCTATCAGAATTCCAACTCGTTTCTATTTCATCTATTAGAATTAACACTCGTTTCAATGTCATTTTAGCGAATTAGCACTCGTTTCTCTCTTTGTCTTCAATCAGAATAACCACTCGTTTCTTTATCATCTATCAGAATTCCAACTTGTTTCGATGTCATCTATCAGAATTCCGACTTCATTTCGGTGTGATCTATCGGAATTATAAGTCGATTTTATGCGATCAATCAGGCTTAAAACTGCTTACATATTTTTAGATGTGTGTGTTGCGCGATGTTGTTGCTAAATTACTTTTTAACTAACCTTTTCTCTCTACATGATAATCATTTCCGAAGGTGTTTCAATCTACTTCGGTAAGAGTTTTTTGTTTTTTCTTATTTCGTTTCAATTAATAATTAAGGAATTCCTAAGAATTCTCTAGTAGTATTGAAATTATTCATAAATGTTTAAACATCTCAATGTATATAAAATATCCAAGAGGTGAGATTTAGACTGTTACCCTCAATAACATAATTAGCCCCCGATACGACTATAGTACGACTCGTAAAGTTGTCTATCAATTTTAAGAACCTTTATATCAACAAAATTTTTAAATCCAATGTAATTTGCATCTCATGTGCTAATTTTTTTGGAAAAAACGTTTTTTCTTTCTTTCTTTTCTAATTTTAAGAACGGATAATGCTTAGCAGACACCGAACGCATTCAAAATTCCGTTTTTTAAAAGAGGACGACCGCAACACTGGGACTTCGACAGCTATTGAGGACATCAGAGCCGAGCCAAGCAGCCGAGCTCTCAACTATGACGCATTCATGCGACGCAGAGACCGCCAGCTACACTGTCCTCGACGCAGGCTAAGACTTCAGGTTAAATGAACAACATGCATCCTGGAGGGAGTACGATTATTCAGGAAAGATTATTCAAGTCATCTTGCAATGTGATCTGTGTTAGTTTTTTTACATCGTCTAATTCTGTTTTTGTATTTGATTTACATTTCTTAGAATTGTGACTGTAAAATTTGCTCTGTATATTTCAGCCTGATGATAAAGTTCGTACATCGAAACGTTGTTTTTTATAAATAGACAGTGATATCGAATTTTGTAGTGAGTGTTTTAGTAAAGATGATAAGTAATTTTCTTCGTCTTTTAACGCATGATGAACTGGAAAAAAAAGTTGAACCGAATCTTAGAAACTCTATTGGGCTTCCAGGACCTGCGCAGGATGCAGATCACAACACGTCTACAACACCGCCACTGCCAGCTTGTCGGACACAAGTAATCAAGGAAAGAAGTGGAGCTTAAAAGCATGGAAATATGGAAAAAATTGAATTTATTCGATTAAGAAAAGACAATGAAAACGACTAAAAGTTGAAGGTGTTCAGCAAATTCAAACGATGCAGTTATGTATATCATGCACGAATATGGTTGAAAACAGTAGACACAACAGGCCAGTAAGAACGTAAAAAAATAACCAGACTTCAGACCAGAGCAGGAGGCAACCGGCAACAGATGATGGGATAAACATGGTCATGACATTATCAACGAAATTTAGATGCCTATCGAAATTAATGAACATGATCAACAAGTATAAGGCAATATTCCTCTCCTGAGATTGCATTACACTCAGCATGAATACATGTATAGGCAGACGGTAACGGTAGTAAAACAAGATTGAATCACTAAAAAATCAGTACTCCACAAAGGATAGAACACGAATTGTTTAGGATTCATAGAAGAAGTCTAAAGTTAAGTGGGAGAAGCGGTTCTGATCCATACTCTTTGCAGCCCATCAACCAGGCAAACTACTTCCGAATCAGTTACTTAGGCAGACAAGCTGACAATTAGTCACATCACAAAGTTATATCGATTCTTTACTTTAATTAGTTAGAGCAGTTAAAGTTAAAAAAACACCATAGATCGCAAGGGAAAATTTATCAGTAGCACAGATCATCCCACTAACAAAAAAATTGAAGACAGCGAATAAAAAGTTGCGAAGAGATTAGAGAGACCGTGTCCAAACATAGACAAGTCCAGGCTTCGACGTTTTGGCTCGTTCCACAGCGTCACAGAGCCCAGCAGCCTAAGTCATACAAACGTCCTTGTTCAGTTACAATAATTTAACACACACGTTGCACCAAAAAGCACTAAGAAAATAATATACGGCTAAGTCATAACCTCCAACGAGAAAGAAAGAATGAAAAAAAAACATTCATTTTCAAAGAAATTGACGCATAAAATGTACTACATAAATTGAAAATTGAAAATTTCTTACTGTCAAGGTCCTTAATTAATAGACAAACCATAAGAAAACCAATAACCCAGTAAAGAATTAAAACTATCATTGGGAGAAGCATTTAGAATATATTCTTTTGGATATTTTACCCTAAACATGACTGACAGCGTATANAATACTTTATTAATACTGGAGAATACCGCGGAGGATGTTAGCTATTCGTTAGAGAAAAAAGAATGAAGTACTTTACTGACTGACTAAAATACAGTCCTCAATGGAAAAATTTGCTGAAAGTAATTTACAAAAACACAGCACAAACGAGCCCGCTTAAAATAAATTAACAAAAATACACGTAGAAGTAAAATGAATTTCAATGTTTGTTCATCAGACGATGAGTGAGATGACTCGTTTATGAATCCTAAACTGAGATCGCGCTCATTTTCATTTATTTTTTTACTGTTTGGAATACAGAAACGTGTGACACTTGTTGAGGTAGCGATCGTTGTCTTTCCAAAACAGTGATCAGGCGTGCTGATTTCATTTACTGAAATATCTACGTATTATTGAATGAAAGTCCAATACAAACCGGTCGCAGAGCGTTTAGCAAAATATAACCATTAATTCTTTAAAATTTCGTTTTTTTCACAGAAAAAATAAAATATTTCATCCTGCTTCAACGAACTGACGACTTAGTTGAAAGAAAAAAATCAAATAGACATAGACTTGTAAAATGTGAAAATGAGCTAGTTTCTATTTTTTTGATAGAATATCAAAAAATTAAGTTACAGTCTAAGAACATCGAAAAACAGTTTAGGTTTCTCATTCTCTTGGTGTTCCTTATAATAAGATAGTTACATGGGCACATGAAATAAAATAGAAACACGGTGATACATTGACGTTGCTGAAAATTAACAAATAACTACAAAATTTCTACACATAAATAACAAATGAACCTAATTGTGATTTCATAATTGGCTGCGCTTCACGGGCTAAGAGTGAGGTCTTTGCATTAGGGATAGTGAGAGCTGAATCAAAATTAATAAAACAAGTATTGGTATACTTCAGTTTAATAGTGTTTGAATTGCTGACCTCAAAGTACTAGTGAGCAGATTTAAGGCAAAATGGTTGATCGTTTAATTTGAGTATCCAACAAATGTTGCAGTACGTTATTCTCAATGACAGAGATACGAAATAGCGTGCCACGTTTGCCTTGAATTATTTTACAGTTTGAGTCTTTTCCCATACTGCAGAAGCTCTGTCGACATTTGAACTACCGAAACTGAGAGAGCTTTTTGTTCCAGGTCCGATGAACGATAACTAAGACATGGTTCCTCCGATTTGTTTTTTGTTAAGAATATCGGGTAAAAGAAATGTTACAACTTTTGCATCACTTTTAGAGAAGTAGAAAGACAAGAACGCTTGTCGGGCTTTATGAATGTTGAATCTTTATGGTTGTCAGGCAGCGCAAGTGGTGTCGAGTCCAATCTATATTAGTTACCCATAATGTTCATTTTCGTCCAAGTGTTCAGCTTCTCGTACCCAGCCTAGGTCTGTTTTTCTATGCCGATAGTGCGTTTGTGCATTTACTTTAGTTAGCCCTAGAGTGACATTGGTTTTTCATTTCAACATTACTTGATTACCGAGGTAGATGGCACTAATATTTTAAATGTAATTTTATGTCTACTGCTTTGTTGTTCAGTAGTTCATGTTTGTACGCACTATTTTTGCAACAGGAAATAAATAACTGGTTTTGCAGAAAATGTATCAGTGTGTTGAGATGGCATTGTAAAGAGAATCATCAATAGACACCTCTCATATCCCAAGGTATAAAGCGTTGTCTTTCTCCTTTATAAATAGGCTTTAGTCTAATAAGACACCGCCCCTCTAAAGGGGCTTAAGGAACCACCTTGGGAGAGAAACTATTTCGCATAGTTTTGTCGCAAAGGAAGGCGCTGTCGTTGTTTAGTGAATCAGGATTATACTGATAAGCTTTAACGGACTAATCACGACGCAGACAGTTGCTCGTCTTCCTAACGGTACCGCCGTAGTTGAGCACAAAGAGAAAACTATTTCTGTTGCTTTAACGGACTAAATACGGCGAAGGCGGTACCCACACATACACTCACGACTACTACTGTCGCAGTTCGGCAATTCAGGGATTATCCTGAGGTGCCCTAACGGACTAATTACGGCGAAGACAGTTGTACGTCTCCTAACGGTACCGCCGCAGTTGAGCACAAACGGAAATCATTTCTGTTGCTTTAACGGACTAAATACGGCAAAGGCGGTACCTACACGAACCTCAGGAAGGGCAGCTGCACAGAAAAGCTAGCGCCCCGGAAAAGTAGCTGCACAGAAGACAGCCCCTTTTTCCACGAACTCCACGTCGACCGCACGGCGGTATCGACAATGGTATTGGGGTCTAGCCAAGTTTTCTGAAGAGAAGAGTTGCAAGATCGTGTTTGCTGAAATTACCTTTGCACACCCCTTTGGCTACGATGTTCATGAATTTTTACAATTCTTTCTAAAGAAATTGAGGTATGTCTCCCCGGACTAGTTCAAACGCAACAATACTAAAATGTGCTCTTTATGCGATGAATAAACATCAAATTTTCGTTAATTTTGTTGCATATTGTTTCCACGTATGGTTTGAAAGACATATTTTTGCCAAACTAAACACCAAGGTTTTTACTCTGTCGACGGGCTCTATTATATCGTCTTCCAACGTAAGCGTAAATTTTAGGGATTTTCTGATCGCTGTCTTTGATCCAAAAATAATGTATTGCGTTTACTTGTGGTAAGTTTAAAGGCCATTTTGATGATACAATGATTTCTGCTTCTTTAGAAGGCTTTTAGCTTTGACTTACGTTTCATGTAAATCAGCTATCGAACTTGACATGGCAATTAGGACATCATCTGCATACATTAAGATTTTTGTGTTTGCTGGCATGGTAGGATATCATTGAGGAAATTAGAAAATACGACCGGGTCAAGGATTGAACTTTGGGGAACATCAAAGTTACTTGATATGAATGGTGACATTTTGTTATTCAAGCACAGTGCATGGGAGCGGCTGAGTAGTTATATAAGCACACTGCATGGGAGCGGCTCAGTCTTTATATAAGCACACTGCATGGGAGCGGCTCAGTCGTTATATAAGCACACTGCATGGGAGCGGCTGAGTAGTTATATAAGCACACTGCATGGGAGCGGCTC
>JACJUY010008708.1:0-18758 GCA_014220935.1 Platorchestia sp. MABIK | reverse complement strand
ACGTAAAATAAAATTCATAGCTTGTTCAACATACGGACAGAAAGATTATTTTTTAACGGGTCTCATGCTCATATGTGCTTTATTTTATTTGTCAGTTTATATTTTTCATTTTGTCTATTCACAGAAACGTCTCCTGGGGGTAGTGATAGATCTCTTATTGAATCTTTAAGCAACTGCAATAAATATATTTATTTCTGAAATATGGTTCAGTGTTCACTGGTCGCCGATCATTATGTATAATGTAATGGATCTTGAGATTTTATGTTTACGCAAAGAATAGAAACATATGTAAGTATACGTGTGTGTATGTATTTGAACATGTGGATATATGTACATGCATATACACATCCACACATAGATATACACGTATACGTACGTACATATACCCTCATACACGCACATACTCATACACAGAGATTCATGTACATACGTATTGAAAACGAATATAAGAAAAACAATATTAAACTTAAAAACAATCTTTCTCATGCTACATCGAAAATGGCAGTAGAGCTCAGTGTAATTGTAAGAAATTAATTGAAGAAAAATTCAGAAAAAGAAAAAAGACTTCGAAGATCATAAAAATGAACGGCTTTTTAATTTCTTAACAGAAATTTTAAGAAAACTCAAGTTACAGTCGAGGAACAAAAAAAATCTCGTGTTTCACATCCTTTCGGAATTCTCTGCAGCATCATACGGACATGGGTACATGGAATATAATGGAGATAGAGTAAAAGCTGGATGTCACCTATCAGTAACAAATTTCTACAAAATTTTGGGAAAAACACGTAAACCACCATACACTCAAAAAGAAAATTCATGGCTTGCTCAACATACGGACAGTGTTCGTCTATTTGTATTTTTCATTTTTTCTATTCACAGAAACGCCCTCTGGGGCGGTGATAGATCTATTTTTTAATCATTTAGCATGTGCAATAAATTTATTTACAGGATTGTTTTCACGTTATAATAGAAACATATATTTATGTAAATATATATATATCTACATACATTCACGCAGATATATCATGCATGTGCGTGTGTACATATATAAATGCACACAAACACACACATGCACACAAATTAATATATTTACGCATTGAAAATGAATTTGAAAAAAATAATAAACCCAAAAATAACCTTCCTCCTACTAAATCGAAAATGACAGTCAAGCTCACTGTAACCAAAAGCATGCTTTAAATCATGCAACATATTTATGCTATTTCTTACTTAAATGCTTGAAAGTTATATAAGGAGGTGACGAGGTAGGTAAAGTGACAAGTTGATAGGTATTAAAGAAAAGCATCATGAACTACATTCTTACGCAGACAAATCGTAATTAAAAACACCAAGGTTGCTACTCTCAAAGTCAACATTGTTTAAATCATTTTTTGCTGTCGGATTTTAATAGGTAAACGTTCCGAGCACTAGGCTCATCATCAGTATAAATTGTCTGAAAAGAACATAACCAAGATGAACAGATAAAAATATACGGGAAATAAACACAGAAGTAAAAAATATACCACTACTAAAATCAACAGGAAACTATGCAAAATGGGTGGGCATTATTAGTTTTGTGAGAGCTGTTGTTGCTACTTCGGCCATTGAGTTCCATTGCGTCAAGTAAAGTAGCGGTCTTACTTATTCTTCTCCTCCGGTAGTTATCGGTGATAGTGATACGCAGAGGAGAAGTCTGAACTTTTATTGAGTGAATTTAAATTGGGACATCATAAGATAACTGAACACTTGAAATGACTCGATAAGATATTGAGGGGTGACTGAAGTATAGTCACTACAAGTACCCTCCCCCTAGGGAGAAGGTATTTCGAACGATACTGTCGCGTATATTCGAATGGTGAGGTTATTGGTGTTTGGGCCCAGCGTTGAGTCCGTGCGATGAGGCCGTGCGATGAAGCCGAGCTGTAGGCGTTTTGGCGGCTCGGTTGCGCATTTTCGCGCTTGGTTACACGCCCTTGAAGTGATAGGAACATCTAGCGGAAATTGCAACGAAGGTTGCTTCGTTGGTTGAAGTTGGAGAGCAACTGCTGCTGGGTTCACCAGTTCTAAGGGGCATGTAATGTGGAAACCTCTGCCCGTTGGTAAACCCGCTGAAACGCTGCTGGTATCACCAGTTGAAAGGGGCAGGCAGTGTGGAAGCCTTAGGGTACGGCCAGACTGAACACGTTGGCGCCAGACTGAACGCGTTGGCGCTGACGCGCGCGTACGCAGGCAGTAGCTGCAATATTAAAAACATGTATGGCCATGAGAGCGGCCCAAGGAAGTTTGATAGATGGAACCGGCATCGCTANAGTAATTCCATTTTGTTGCACACAGCAAGTTTTATAGAATATATGCATTGAATTTACCTACCTGAAAATAGAGTTACTTTATTTGAAATCTGACGGCTAAAGTTTTTCTGTTTATGAATGGTTTCGTTAAATAGTTTAGTAGAGTGATGACATCTTAAAGTAATATATTCAGATAAAACACATTTTATTAAGAAATAAACATGATTATGTAGAGGATCCACTTCGAAACAGTGGTTGTCAAGTGAAGTGAACAGTTTCTTTTCAATACAAATACGAAGTGTAGAAGTAAGCATTTTTTTAAGTTGTAAGTATTACGATTCATGCTCATAGCAAGATCTTGCTCACATTTATTTTCAGCAACTAAACATATGTCAATTACATCATTTGATGGATGGGTCAAGTAAACTTTCTCTTCATGATCAATGAACTTTATTGCCAGCATTTCGACAAAGGGCAATTACACATGATTCGCAACAAAGAACATTTTTTAATTTTCTTACCATGTATCCTCCTATATAAGAAACAAAATTATAAAAATACACTGAATTGGAAAAAAATTTGAAACAATTTTTTACATATTTGGTACATGTATCCTCTTTCCATGAATCATTGCATTGAACATCGTCAGACATTATTCTATTCTTAGAACACGAATTGTTAAACACTGTTATAGCGCAAGATGAGATCAATAATGATGTGTTACTTCTACTAGATGCTGTCAAAATTATTACATCTTCAAAAGACGGGCAGTAACCATTAAGAACATCTTTTATTTTGTTGTGAACAAATAGACGTTTATAGGAACTAGTAAATTTTTTTGCCGTCGGGTTGTTATTGCAAACACCTCTGCTTTCAATTTTCCAGAAAATAATTTTAAATGATCTTGACTTATTTTACATATAAGTAAAAAACACATGCCCAGTTTTACAATTTTGTGAAGCAAGTTATTAATGTTTTTAATTCGAATTGAAAATCCTTTAAATCCTGTTTTCCTGACTGACTGGCACATTAGGTTGACAGATGTTGGGCAGCAAAGTGATGTTATATACAAAGTGTCTTCATCATGGGTAGAAAATACATTGCCGGCATCTTTTGAGTTAATAGGTTTCTTATATCCAGAGGCAAATTATTTCTGTAATTTAATATATCAAACTCCCTTTTAAATTTTATTGTTGCCTCACTACCGCTAAAGCCGTTCATATTGTTTTTTTTAGACAAATTGTAATCCATCTGCAACGGAATCACTTAAAAGTTAAGCAGCAAATTTGATATTCATCTTTTCTTAAGTAGTTTATGTGCTCTAATTTTAACTTCTAGCTAAATGTATTCTTGTTGAAGTTTGTAATTCATGAAATTTCTGTACGTACACGTGAAAACTTATGTCTGAATATTTTTGAAAGTCGAACTGCACTTGTGTATAATGCATGAGCTCGGCATATTGGGAAAGTAGTCCTTGAACGCAGCATGGATAAGCTGCGCCCCTCCACGCCGAGCGCCAGTTGCAAACTGAGCTCCACCCACCTCCACCTCCGTGTGTGGGGTACGTCACCCTACAGCTACCAAAAATTGGCTTCACTTTAGAGCGCTGACGCCGGTTCCATCTATCAAACTTCCTTGGAGCGGCCACACTAGACGAGGACGGGCGCAAGCAGACCAAAGCGTACAGACGCTGCGTCGCGCTGTCTAAATTCAAGATTACTTGGGAGAAATATTTGACGCTGCGCGGCGCGTTCAGTGTGTCTCGAGCAGCCGTGAGTGATGCATGTAGAGCTGCTACTCTCTTCTATTCAGGCAGTGCCTGCCATTTGGGACGCTTCTCACCCTCAGCACAGCGACAGGGTGTTCATAAGCAATCTATTTATTTAAATCACTATATTGATTTAAATTTGACCTATAATTGACAAAAACGAAGCATGGCACTGATGCAGGGATAGGAAAGAGTCAAAAACTTAAGGTTAGTTTATTTCATTGAATGAATAAACTAATGAATGACTGGGTTTTCCATCCCGCGAATGGGCTGGAAGACGGGAGAGCTGGGACACCAGCACGCCCATAGCGCCCCTCCAGCACCGTGCCACGATCACTGTCGCGGGAGAACGAATTTTTAGTAATAAGAAAATATGGAGTCTATAACGACTGCTCAAAAATTTATGAATTGAAAGGACGATTCAATATGAATTATGGCCACGCCGCAAAATTTGACGGGTCAGAAAGACCACGTAGGTAATTAAAGAATAGCGACGTGAGAATTAGGTATTGGGTGAAAGCCTAGTCTTACAGAAAATATTGCAGAGCTAGAGAATTCAGCTTAAGTAGTTTTTAATTAATTGCTAGGATTAGCTGTTAGTAGACGTAATTCAAGTCTACGGTAAATATGCTTAATCCTAGATTAATTATAGTAATTAAATGTATAGACATGAATTTCTGCACTCTAAACTTAGAACACGAAATGTAATTAGAAATTTGCTGTAACAATTGCCGAAATTATAGTAAAGCAAGAATTGATTTACGGCAACGTTACACAATTAATCTCCCAATTTATTTAAGGTGAGTAAGGCAGGTTCTTAGGAACTGCTACTGACGTCACTACGTAAAAATGTGGCGCTAACCATTACGGTGACTCATCAGTTAAGCAGCCGAACTCGAGTGGCGAAGCAGAAGCGAAGCGCAGGGAGGCAGAAGGTCGGCAGAGAAGTTTAGCCGATCATGGCATCGTCAGGGCCCTCTCGATGTAGAAGCTATGATGAGCAGAAGACAGAGGCCACGACACCGGCCACACTCAGGAGTGAATCAGATGCTGCAGGCTTAATTAACGAAGAGGAGTACAACAGGTCAAGTGCGGTGGAAGGCTGGTAGGAAACGACGCGGATGCTGTGGCAAAGACTGCAGAGGTTGCTTATTCTTCGGTGTATGAAAGAAGAAAACTTTATTGTACAGTACACCGAATGGTTGCGCCTTTCATTTAAATTAAATTTTAGTGACGTTTTAATAAAATTACCATGGGAGTTATTTACGTTAAATAATGTTTACCAAAAAGAATTGGAAGAAAAGCTTCAGTTTTTCTACAATAATCTTACCTTTAATGAGCTGAACCAAAGATTTCCTGAAGTTTGAGTAACTAATTTCAATTGTTCATTAGCATCTTCGGTCTTTCTGGTTTCAAACATTTCATTGGTCCCAATTTTCTTAACTACATCCTCCTCAGGGGGATACAATTATTGTATCTATGGGAATTAATGCTCCCAGGGGGACAGTGTGAGAGCCCGAGCTGAGAGATAGGTAGGCCTTCTTTTTGTTGAAATAAAATGTTTTTTGTTATGTTAAGGACCACCTTCTAACGGTTCACTGCTGTCCTGTTTTTCAGCACCTACTGCTTTCTTCTTCAACTTTGGTCTTGTTTCATAATCTTCTTTCATAACACACTGTTTTTATGCCCTTTCTGCGTAGATTCCGCGTTTCCTTAACTCCATACTAAATGGTGCCTTCCTCCTTCCTCTCTTTGGATCGCATTTGTTGCTGCGGGTAGGGAGGCTAAAACTAACGACTAATCTAATCTTAATTACACCCAGGGGAACATCAAAATCATAGCAGCGTTTTCTATAACGTTTTCGACCATGTCGTATTGTCTGCATACTGTTGATACATTCATCTTGTTTCGAAACTTGTTTTTAATTATGTTTACTTGGCTGAATGCTCTCTCAGCATCAGCATTAGAATGACACAAAATCTTTAAAGCGAGTTTGCAATGTTTTTGAAAGGTATTTTCATCTGAGGAATTTCTGTAATTCAGAACTTCGCCTCAGAAATTGACTGTACTACGTTCTTTATTCACTGTCTTCCACGGCACTGTTTGCAACTGCGATTTCTGAAAATCTAGTTTAGTAAAGTCTGAGCGATTGGAGATAAACATTCTTGCCAATGGAATTATATCAGATTTTACAGGATTCAAGCAAGACTTGATACTTAATTCTGACATTGACTTCAAAATTATGTAATTGTAAGGAAGACGCGATCGTTATTCTATTATCTCTATTAAGAAATTGATGCTTCATTGCCGAATGTACTTCTTTTCACTTACTTTGATACTTGCTTTGGTAAATTCTGTTTCAAAAATGTGACCTAAATCTGGATTGCCATATAACTTATCTCTGATGTTTTTATTTTCATGAATTGTTGTGCCAGAAATGACAATCTATGAAGCAAGAGAGCAAATTAATTGTTGCAAATCATTCAATAACTTAAACAGTTTATTCGTTCTGCTAACCTCATCAAAAATAGGTTTCAAAAAGGATAAGTAAAGATAGTTTTGTTCATCGCAAAACATTGAGAACAATTGTTCAGAATTGTAGCAACGTTTTTGAGATTTTGTAATTTCAAAATAGGTCTTCAATTCGATAAACTGCTTTGGCAATTAATAACCATCTGGTTTCTTTACACATAATTAATTTCAAAGGCAGTTTATCATTATTCAGCGTTCCATAAATTACATTGGGTTTGTTTCGCCTCAGAGATGAATGGACAAACCATTTGTAAGATTCTTTGATGAGAGGAACTCCAAATATCGAGGAAGTGCTTGTACAACTGAACTTGAAACAGCAAATTGGGTGGGATGGCATACACACTTGATGAGAATTGAGTTAGGTGTTTCTGTCTTCAGCTGAGAATGCACACCAGTACGTTTTCAAGTCATTACTGTTGCGTTGTCACTGCCAAAGCCAGCAATATTTTCCAACCTCAAAACATTTTCTTTCAGATTTGATTTAATTGCAGTGCAAATAGCCACAGCATTGCCTGCATTCAATCGAATTAAATCCAACAGACTTGCTACAATATCGTTTCTCGATTTCGAGAAATATCTAATAATCAGGCCCAATAATTTATTAGTTGAAAAATCATTGCTTTCATCAATTATCATGCTAAAACTCCCATCACCATTATCATCGACTAAATCTTGTTGAAGATAGGAAGCCAGAACATTACAAATTATACCTGTGCACTAGGTACAGTGGAGTTTCAAGTCGTTGCAACTTGTACTAACAGAGAAGAAGGCTTTGCGAACATTACCTAAATGATCTGACTGAGAAATGGCACCATGGCAAGCAAGGAATAGAGCAAGTTTACACTCGACTCTTTTGGTGTCATTATTTTTCACTTTAACAAAAGAAAGTAGAGTAGACCGCTGAGCACCGAAAGGTTTCATATCTGTCTTATGTTTTGCAGTAGAAATATGTCTATCTATGTCAAATATTTTAGCAGAAATTACACACTTGTAATACTTACGACGACATTTTGCACTGTCGCCTTCAATTCGCTGCGACCAATCTTTAAAAAAGAAAAGATACCTTGGATTATTAAGCCACTCGCTTTTGAACTTTTTCGTGTCCTCTTTTTCCATACTGGTTTAATTTTGTCGAACGCAGATCAAAAGACGAATATAATGCTAAGATTTTGCCAAAACTGAAGACTTTGAACGAATTCCTACAATAAATCAAGTGAAATTACCACACACAATGTTACTGCCACTGTTTTCATGCCAAACTGCCGCCAAATAGAACAGAATAAGTTACTTTCACATCCCTTCTGTCAGATTAAACCATTGGAGCTTCAACGAGCAATGAACTTGATTCTAACCAGATGATGCAATGAGGTTTAGGTAATTTTAAGTAGACACTATGCATAGAGACAACAATTGTGTATAAAATACTCAAAATATGCTAGACATTGAACTTTTGCAGAGATTTTCTTAAAAGTATACTCGATACGTCTCTTCAACGCTTTATTTTTATAAAAATATAAACATAACGGGCTAAAAACGAGTTAAACTAGTACAAAAGAGGTTAAAAAATGCGCCAGGGGTATTTTAAAAATTTTAAGGACTAAAGGATATTTAAAAGGGTTCGGGCAAAATCGGCAACCCAGCCCCCGATGCTTCTCGATGAACGCACGCGTCAGTGTGCTGTGTGGCCATTTCCATTCAAATGAAAGCGTTAAACAGCGTGAAGCGTGCGCAAGCGTCAGCGCCAACGCGTTCAGTCTGGCCGTACCCTTAAGCGTGCGTACGCTTCACGCTGTCTCACGCTTTTATTTGAATGGAGGTGGCCACGCTGCACGCTGACACGTATGCGCGTTCATCGAGAAGCATCGGGGGCAGGGTTGCCGATTTAGCCCGAGCCCTTTGCAATAACTGTTAGTCCTTAAATTTTTGAATTTATCCCTGGCGCGTTTTCAACCCCTTTTGTACAAGTTTAACTCGTTTTTAGCCCGTTTTGTTCATTTTTTGTAAAAATTTAGAGTTGAAGATACGTACCGAATACTTATAAGAAAATCTCGGTAAAAGTTCAATGTCTAGCATATTTAGAGCATTTTGTACACAATTTTTGTCTCTATACATAGTATCTACTCAAAATTACCAATCATTGCATCATCTGGTTAGAATCAGTTCATTGCTCGTTGAAACTCCAATGGTTTGATCTGACAGAAGGGATGAGAAAGTAACTTATTGTGTTCTATTTGGCGGCAGTTTGGCCTGAAAACAGTGGCAGTAACATTGTGTGTGTTAATTTCACTTGTTTTATTGTAGGAATTTGTTCAAAGTCTTCAGTTTTGACATTATTCTAGCATAATAATCTTCTTTTGATCTGCGTTCGACAAAATTAAACCACCATGGAAAAAGAGGACACGCAAAAGTTCAGAAACGAGTGGCTGAATAATCCAAGGTATGAAGATTGGTCGCAGCGAATTGAAGGCGACAGTGCAAAATGCCGTCGTAAGTATTACATATGTGCAATTTCTGCTAAAAATATTTGACATAGATAGACATATTTCTACTACAAAACATAAGACAGCTATGAAACCTTTCGGTGCTCAGCGGTCTACTCTACTTTTTTTTGTTGAAGTGGAAAATAATGACACCAAAAGAGTCGTGTGTAAACTTGCTCTTTTCCTTGCTTGCCATGTTGCCATTTCTCAGTCAGATCATTTAGGTAATGTTCGCAAATCCCTCTTCTCTGTTAGTACAAGGTGCAACGACTTGAAACTCCACCGTACCTAGTGCATAAGTGTAATTTCTAATGTTCTGTCTTCCTATTTTCAACAAAATTTAGTTGAAGATATCGGTGATGGGAGTTTTAGCATGATAATTGATGAAAGTAATGATTTTCCAAGTAATAAATTATTGGGCGTGATTATTAAATATTTCTCGAAATCGAGAAACGATATTGTAGCAAGTCTGTTGGATTTAATTCGATTGAATGCAAGCAATGCTGTGGCTATTTACAATGCAATTAAATCAAGTTGCAGCGACCTGAAACTCCACCGTACCAAGTGCACAGGTTTTATTTCTAATGTCCTGGCACAGGTATAATTTGTAATCTGAAAGAAAATGTTTTGAGGCTGGAATATCTTGTTGGCATTGGCAGTGACAACGCATCAGTAATGATGTATACCGTGGGTGAGAAGCGTCCCAAATGGCAGGCACTGCCTGAATAGAAGAGAGTAGCAGCTCCACATCCATCACTCACGGCTGCTCGAGACACACTGAACGCGCCGCACAGCGTCAAATATTTCTTCCAAGTAATCCTGAATTTTGACGGCGAGACGCAGCGCCTGTACGCTATGGACTGCTTCCTCCCGTCCACGTCTAGTGTGGCCGCTCTCATGGCAATACATGTATTTGATATTGCAGCTACTGCCTGCGTACGCGCGCGTCAGCGCCAACGTGTTCAGTCTGGCCGTAGCCTTAGCCCGATGATGGACTTATGAAGAGCTGCTGGGGTCACCAGATGTAAGGCGCTGGTGATACTTATGGGGTCACCAATTATTGTAAGAGCTGTTGTTGCTACTTCAGCCATTGAGTTCCATTGCGGCAAGTAAAGAAGCGGTATTACTTATACTTCTCCTCCGGTTGTTATCGGTGATACGCAGAGGAGAAGTCTGAACTTTTATTGAGTGAATTTAAATTGGGACATCATTAGATAACTGAACACTTGAAATGACTCGATAAGATATTGAGGGGTGACTGAAGTATAGTCACTACAGTTTCATTAAAACGTGGCTTAAGTTTTAAAATGTATAAGGACTCTAAAATTCTTAAATCATTCTGCTGGCTGGCTGAAACTAAAATGCTAAAATTACTGCACTGCACACTGGAACCACACTGTTCACTATGAAGGCGCACCGAAGAGTGAGGGGGATGAGCAAGAATCCCTCCACCCTAGTCCGGTTGCCCCGTCCAGGATGTTTCGCAACTCTGACGCCCGAAGTCCTGCACGTCGAGCCTACATAACTAGATGCATATTGTACGCACCGAAATTCATTTCCAAGAGAGCGGTGCATGCTGGAAAGTAATTTATCGTTGTAGTTGAAAAACGAACCTATAGTAAATTTGTTCATAAGAATAATTCTGAAATCAACATCAAGTATATATGAGTGAATAATTTTGACAAGCTCTGTTCTCATTTGTTCAGATTTAGGCCCAAAGTATAAAAAAAGGTAAGTATAATCTCTTTCTTGCATTATCGAAGAGATTTGCGGGTGATCTATATTTGGAATTTTATCAAAGATTAAACTAAACCAACAGGAAAACCATTATTCTTGAAAAAGTTATGCAAAAACGAGAATCAATTGTGAAGTAAATTGTAATTTGAACTCAAATCAAAGGTTCTATGTAACAGGGTTTTAAAACTATCAGTTTTAAAGAGATTAGGTGTGAAACTAAAAAACTTGTTCCGAGTTTCGTAAGAGTTGGTTTTCGGTAAACAGACGTTAAGAAAATTCCGTCACGTTTAGAAATTAAGACATCTAGAAATGAAATCTTACTACCTACCTCTGGTTCAACAGTGAACCTGATATTGCCATGTTTGAATTCAAATAATTAAGAAATTGGGCAAAATGGGACGGGTCGGGGAAGAGCATAGAAGTGTCATCGATATTTCTCTGATAAAATGTAGGACGAAATTGAGGGGGACACTCAGCCAGCCATTTGGTCTAACGGTGGCACGTAAAAATATTTGCTAAGGTAGGACCGAGTGGCTGGCCCATAGCCAGTCCATCGACCTGTTTGTAAAATTTCCATTGAAACAAAAGAATGAATTTAAAACAGAATGCTGCAACAAAGTTTTGAGGAGGGAACGAGTTAGGCCAATCATGGTGGAAGACGGGTCGGTAAATAAAAGGTTTAAACATAGATCTATGGTTTCAGTAATGTGAACATAAGTGAAAAGATTCTCTACATCAAAAGAAGCATTTTGGTTTTGTTATTTTCAGACAATTTTTACTGGTGATTAGGTGCTCGAAACATTTACGTTTTAAAATCTGACAGCAATAAATAATTTTAACAATGTTGACTTTGAGAGTAGCAACCTTGGTGTTTTTATTTAGTATTAAAGAAATTTAAAAAATATGGTATTTATAGGACAAATGCAAGTCGCTTGATATACCGGCAGGCTACAGCCGAGACGGTGCAAAAACGGTTTTGTGGAAAGTACAGAAATTTCTTGAGATACCTGTCCGACTCGCGCGCCGTCAAAAGACTTAAGTTTACCACTCGTATCTTTTGAAAGAATACACACCTATTAATTTCAAATTACTCTCAAGCGAAAGAGCAAAGCATTTTCTATAACCCTATTATAAACACGAAAACCCAAATGGTTTTCTAAAAATTACAGAAATTTATCGATAAGCCTTTCCGACTCCTGTGCCATCAAAAAGCTTGAGTTGACCCACTTGTAACTTTCGAAAGAATGCACCCATCGACTTCAAATTACTCTCAAACGAAAGAGTGAAACATTCTCTCTGTTTATACCGTACACAAGATCCTAACGGTTTTCTGGAAACTACAGAAGTTTATCGATAAGCCTTTCCGACTCGCACGCCGTCAAAAAAACTTGGGTTCGCCCACGCGTAACTTTCGATAGACTTCAAATAACTCTCAAACGGGCTAATATTAGTATCCTGTATGTCTCATTTTTTCTGTACTTGCAGTCATGTTCATTTCTGAATAAGTTTGATGCCTAATATTGTCCACTTAATTATGTCATGGTGGAAGATATCTTGAAAATTACAGCATAATTAGGATGAATTCAACATGCAGATAATCGTTTGAAGGTCTGGACTCTATATATTAACTGGATACACCCTTTCTTATTTTTTTCGCGCTTACCTTCTGAGGGTTTCTCGAGTTAGCGTACAGCGAAGAAGAGGACCACGACCTATTTCTTCTTCTGTAGGTGAATCATAGCTGCCAAGCCTTGAGTGGCCCCTTTGGTCTCATTTACTGCTCTCGTCTTCAAGGCTTTGTGATGTTTTGGCCTTTCATTACAACCCCACTACAATGGAAAACTGCCAAAATCAGTCTGCCACTATAGTGAGACTATAATTTGGGCTATAAAGAAGCCTTTATTCGAAGAACTTAAAACATTTCGTCTTATCTAAAAATTTAAAAACATTAGTAATTATCTTAGAATTTAAAACATAAGGAATTATCTCAGAACTTACACCATTTCCAAATATTTACATTTTTAAATATTAAAAAAATTTTAAGTATATACGAAATTATTCTACAAAAGTGTATTATTGTAGTATCTGGGCCGGAGGCTTCAATACCTTCCAGATGAAACCAATTTCAATCGGTGAGATATCAACGTCAAAGAAACACATCCGTCTTGATAATATTCCTTTCTAAAATATCATTTCTGTCACTACTTTACAATTGAAACTGCAGCAGAGGAACGCTTTTTATTATTTGCAGCTTATTATTAACCTCTCTTACACGGGAAGTGGGATACAAAATATGTTTTGTCT
Organism: Platorchestia sp. MABIK; assembly: GCA_014220935.1. NCBI lineage: Eukaryota > Metazoa > Arthropoda > Malacostraca > Amphipoda > Talitridae > Platorchestia > Platorchestia sp. MABIK. The sequence continues at coordinate 5,652 of JACJUY010008708.1, read as the reverse complement.
CTGCTATCGGTACTAAATTTCTCTAACAGTTGAAAACGAAAGTTCTACAGGAGCCATTTGATCAGGAGCCAAGCTGAATCTCTTCGATCTTGAAAATTCTTTCTCCGTAGAGTCCGACCAGCTTTCCTTCTTCATCAGTGAAGTTCTCTTATCTATTTGACGATGGAAAATCCATGACAACATTTTGCTCGAGGCAGAAGATAATTTGTCTTCTCATTTTCTCTTTGACATAGGTAATAAGGTTGGGATCCAGACCGTTTACCACGGACGTAACGAACGCTAAAGAGAATGGTCCACAACTGGATGTGTCCATTTGATGTTGTACTCTTAGACATTCAATTACTATTTTCCTTATTGTCTTTATGCCTGCATAGATCTTCTGCAGATACACTTTTACGTCGGTACTTGGTGCGCCGTTTAAAGAGCAAGTGTGCTGTATATGTGCTTCACCTTCTTCAGACCGGTCGCGGGACAATGCATCGGTGACGACTATCCAATGGCTCCCGCCGTCATTCGCACTTTTGTAACCAGTCTTTTAGAGCGTGACCTTGCATTAAGAGTATAGAAGAAGTTGATTAATAAAGGAGAGTAAAATTCACGGAATACAGTAATAGGAAAATTTGTCTTAATTCACTTCAAGAAATGTCGAAACGACAATGAATGAATAAGATAAATCACTACAAAATTATGAACTCTTCAGAGCCGGACTTCTGGTAGACAGGCGGGCGTTCGACTTGCGGTCTGCCCCAGGTAGGAAGAAATTATAAAGCCAATATTGGGTTCAAAATTATTTATTGACCTCATCTAGGAATCTTGGATTACAATAATAGGCTAATAACAAGACAATATCGAAAAAAGATAAACTTATTTATGAAATCAACTTGTTATTGGGACAATGTAGTAAATAGTTTTATTTCTAATATTAAATTAACAGTGTATATGAATAAATGTATATATAAATGTATGATATTCATGTAAGTGGAAACTATCTCATAATAATTGAAAATCTCTCAATTTAATAAAATTAGTTCACATATAAATAATTATTGCTCAAACATTGGGTTGATATCGTACGCCAACAATACGGAGTAATTTGTATAAAATATACCAATTAAGTTAATGAATAGTTATTTCAGTCATTAATGAGTGCAGATATATTTGACAGATATCAAGAAGTGTGAACACGTTACAATAATATGTATAATAAGAATTACAGTAATCACAGGTTTACAGTTCTTGTTATTTCAGTCATCCAATGAGTTTCGAAGGTCTAGTTTCTTCAAAAAAATATGCTAAAATCGTTTGTCATATGTTACTATAGCAATAAATGTCCACATATTGAACAATTACGCAAACTTGACGGGATCAAACTGCATGTACAGGTTGCCCGACCACTGGTACGTGCAACACAAAATTTTGACTTCCACTCTACGATGCCAAAGAGGTTTTTAATCATGGAATCATGGATTTTTTATAAATTTTGAATGCAGTTTGATTCATAGCTTTGTAGGTGTGTAGGTATGTACATCATGAAACATAGGTATCAGAATTATGTATATTTCTCATCTTTGAATACTTCTGAATATTCGAAGCAGTTATTTCGGTATTTTCGAATTTTCAATACAAATGAGAGAACCAGGAAAATGGTATAAAACATTATTCATTAAAATGTATTCTCGAGACTGTAAAAGACTAGTAAAAAAGGACGTTTCGAGCCTTCGCTCATCATCAGCAATACGAAATTCGAACAAAAAGTCATCTGTAAACTTCAAAAAGAAAACAACTCAAAAAATGTATGACTTTACTCATTGACTAGGGATAAAGGAAATGAGCTAAAATGATTATTTAAAACAGGTTTCGTTTTAAAAATGAACAAAGACTCTAAAATCCGCAATTCCGAACACAACTTTGCCCTGGCTATGACTTTGAAATCAGTTATCTTGACTGCTGTGTCGCATTCAAAAGCATGATTTCGGATGGCTGAGTTGGATGGGCATGCTAAAATGTTTCNTTTGAGTGTCATCAGAGTCCATGGACGTGCGTGTCAACTCGACAACATGAGTGTAGGTCTGGACGCGCCTTTACACTGAAAGAATTTGCTCTGGCTATGGTTCTCCAGTGATCTCGCTTCTCAAGCTTTCTTGAGTTGGACCTTGTCACAGCATCACTGTACTCAAAGAACAATCTATAATCAACATCCTCCATACCACTCAAAATCTTGTAGGTTTCTCTTAAATGTCTATATTTTTAATTTAAATTCTATTTAATTTCGCCAAATTCTACTTTGAGCACTTTAATTTGATATTCAATCATTCTTACAGCCCAATGTATAGATTCGTCGTATCAGCATTTTGGGGATAAAGATTTTTCAGGTTTAATTTTTCATTCGTGTGGGTAAGTTGCGTTGAAGTTTTCAACTTTTAAGAAACAATGGATGGGTTACAGATTTCAGTTTTCGCGTATGAAACTGTAAAACTTATTTTGGAAGTAAACAATTCTGTTTTTTGCTTCCTGTTTAAATTTTTTTACTTCACATTTCTCCAAAATTCGTGGCCGTAGCTGAAGACGTAAGAAATAACCTTGCAAATGAAGGAACAGTAAACAACCCATTTTGTTCTCTAAGTTTCATGGAACACATACTGATCACCTGCATGCCATTCACGCCACTCTGGTGTGGAGTGCAAGGTAAAACTGAGACAAACGGATTAGTGGAGGGCTGACACAAAATCGTGAAGAGGGATATCCTCGGAAGAAAGCAAATATCACTAGCTTCCTTTGTTTTCAAAATGATAAACACACTAAAGCCAGAACGAAAGAATCAGAAAAAGATTACAAAATCGTTAAGAAAAAAGTAATTTTAAATGGAAGTGAATATGTAGAGCGTTGGTCAAATAGGAAGCCAAAATTGAAGCAATCTTACACCTCTAAAGCTTAAGAGAAAGCCAAAGTCCGACAGGGTCGTCTATCCTAGAAAGATGACACGCACAAAACGCAATCGAGCCACGTTAGCGATATCTTGAAGCTGGCGAAATTTCGCCCCAGAAGCATTTCAACGTCGCCACGAAAGAAGGAGTCGTATAAGAAAGTTTAATCCAATGATAGCCATGATCAGAATGTCAACGAAGAAAAATTGTTCTCTTGGGAAACGTACAAATCAGAAGAAAGATACTCACCAAGTCAAATGATGTGGCTCAGTCGTTTTGATCTAAAAATGAAGGATAAGGAGAATATCCTCCAATCCTCAAGTTGGCTCTCAAGTGACGTGATAGAAGGTTTCGCAAGACTTGTTAGAGATTGCTTTCCTCAGTATAAATTCGACTCGCCGCTGACGTGTTTTGATCCATCGCCCCTGAGAGAGGCCAGTGAAAAATTTATACAAGACCTAAATACTACCTACAATACTACCTTAACCTTGGAGGCACAATAATTTTACAGGATTTTCTGTATTAGTTTCACGTTTATTAACTTTAAGCTTTCTTCGTTCTTGAATTTAATTTTAAGACTATATTAAATTAATTATAAACCTTAAGTAGCACTTCAGAACTTGAAATTAAATTTAGTTACAGTTAATTTAACAAATTCAACATCTTGATCTGCAACAAATTCTACAACCCAGCTCTAGCGGTGGCTTGTCTTTGGTTTGAACTGAAGTTTACTTTCTCTGAAAACGACAAGATGAACGCACCATTTCAGCCAAGCCAAACTTACGTCGCTAATTTTCTGGACGGCTAAAGCAGATTGCCTCCAACACTTGACCAGCCAACTTCCTCCATCAACTTTATACCTTGTACAAGTTGAGCCTACTCAGCCTTCATTTCGGACGCCTTGCGGAGCCCCCTGCAACCAACTCAGGGGCGCTGGTGATTGTCGTCCGCTTCGTTTCCATTCCATCGAGGACCGAGCGGACGTGAGATGAGAGGCTGAGGCGCCTTCCTTGCTGCTGACTGCACCGCTCACCGTCCACTCGCCTGACAGCGCTTCCCGACACGTCCTGAGGCTCACGAGTTCTATGGAGGTTCGTAGACTATAAGTTTATGACCAATTACTTGTCATTCCGTGAGCTGGGTATTTAGGACAACGTCTCCCCATGCATTCTTATAAAACATAACTTACCTTATAACTTAATATCTATAACTATAATTATAACCTAAAAACTATAACTAAAACTTTAAGACTTTAACTATAACTATAACTTCACTATACCTTAAAAACTAAAACTATACCTTACAAACTTTAACTATACCTTAAAAGCTATAACTATAACTTAAAAACTATAACTATAACTTAAAAACTATAACTATAACGATAATTGTACTGAAGCTGAGATTACGACTGAATCTCAACTAACTGCAACTAACTCCACAGAGCACGGGTGCTTGCTTCCTATGACGGCACAGTCGCCCCAGGTAGCAAAATTAATTGACCCAATATACTGTCTCAATATTGACAACAATATTATAATCAACCCAAATCAACTAATTATTGTGTCAATATTAACTTGATAATGAAGTGTTCCCTACATTAACATTGGCTTAATACTCAATTCCTTATATCAGGTGGATATTGGTAAAACATATTGTCCCGATAATGATATTTTCACTAACCCAATATCAGCTAATTTTTGAGTCGCAATGGACTTGATATCGAGGTTGTAAGACAAGAAGTTGCTGTTTTACCCATTTAGATCCGTTTTACAGAGTGAAGCAACGGCTTTTATTGCACATCCCTTCCATTACGTATAGGTGATACGCGTAGGAGTATTTGGACCGTTTAGAAGAAAAAATTAACATTGACATATATTACAATTACTGAACATAAATAGACTAAAATTGAAATTTGAGGGGTAACTAATGTGAGGCACTACAAGGTGTTCCTTAGAAAAATATTGGTCTTGTACTCATTTTCTGAAATCAGTTGATATTGGTAGAATATAATGTCCCAATAATAATTTATTTTACCCCAGTATCAGCTAATTACTGTGTCACAATTGACTTGAGTAGGTATATGGGTGTATGTGCGCAAATGGGTGTGCATATGTGGACATACACCTGTGTGTACTGGACTAGCAACTGGTATATACACTATGAATACCAGCCTTTTTTCTCGCTCTCAACTTCTAACACTACCCAACACATCATTCCATTCTATTATTGCGAAGCAATCCAAAGCTTAAACGTCTTATACATGTAAAATGTGGGACCTATGTATGTTTATCAAATGCAGACATTTTGCGCCATATTTCAAAGATAATGTGATTTTTTTTCTAATATGAAACCCTTATTGGGCATTCATGTTTTCTTTCTTACTCACGTCCAAATATGCTCTTGTTAGGCTAGTGTAGTGCAATTATCATATCATCTCTTACGCTCTAGAGTATATTACAACAACCGCGCCTAAGCCTCACATATTTCTGGAAATATTTCTGTACTTGGGAACCGTTGTAAGTCAATCGTTTTCATGTTTCCGACTCAGATAGACTGTTTTGTGCCACTATTTCTAGTACGGAAATTTCATAAAATTCAGGCCGTAATAAAAGGTATTTTCTCGGTGTATCTCAATTGGAATGCTAGTTTATACTGACTAGTTTACGCTGATATTTACGCACATGTTACTTGTGTATATGTGTACGTGTGCACGCTATGCATGCGTAGA
>JACJUY010008707.1:6639-24087 GCA_014220935.1 Platorchestia sp. MABIK | reverse complement strand
AAACCTAGTTGAAGTTTCGTCCAAACCTAGTTGAAGTTTCGTCCAAACCTAGTTGAAGTTTCGTTCAAACTTCGTTCGATTGTTCTGGTCCACTTTTGGAACCAGTTGCTATTAGAGCTAGTCTACATTACGTTGCAATACGATTAGAAACACTCATCTATCGAATGGATTTCATTTCGTTTTTTTTTCTGAACAATATAGTTAACAGAGCAAGAGCAGTTTTATTATTCATGTTCAAAAACTTTATTATCAATATTATTTTATTATTAGATATATTAGTGAATAATTTCATTATAACACGCATGTAGGGCTTATTATGGTTTTATTTTAAATAATTGTAAAAGTATCGGTATCGGTAGTAGTATCGGTCAAAGTATCGGTATTTCCAAGTATCGGAGTATCGGTATCGGCATCGGCCAAAAAATGGGTATCGGTATCGGCCAAAAAATGGTATCGGTACATCACTACTCTTATCTCCATACTAGATTGTACATTCCTCCTTCCTCTCTCCGATACGCTCTTTTTTGTAGCGGTTAGGGAGGCTTTAACTAACCTATAATCTAATCTGTTTTCTAGGGTTTGCTGTCCCTCTATTGCGTTGATAGCCTTTCTTCATCTTTACTTCTCAAAATTTAGAAGATGCAATTCTCGCTCCTCTCGGTTCACGCTAATCCTTCGCTGCGGCATCCCTAGTCTGTTTCTGTCACGGGCTGCTTGTCTTCCGTCTGATTTTCTGTTGCTGGGAATTAGCGCTACCAGGGGGATTATGTGAGGTCCCGAGCCAAAGGTTAGGTAAGCCTTTAGTTGAAATAGAACAGTTTTTTTTGTTACGAGCCATTGTTTTCGGTCACTGCTGTCTTGTTTTTCAGCTCCTACTATTTCTTCAACTTTCATCTGGTTTTTTGACCTTCCTTCTCATCTTACTATTTCTATGCGTACGGGATCCCTTGCGGGAACACCCTGTGTGCATAGATCTTACGTTCCCTCAACTCCACACTAAATGGTGCCTTCATCCTTCCTCTGTTTGAACATCTTTGTTGTGGTAAAGGGAGGCTGAAACTAACTTATAATCAATCAATCATGGTGTATTAAATTTCCTATGTTGTGTAATAATCTCCCATGTAATCTTTTCGAGTAGAAATCTATGATCAAACTTAGCATCAATACCGCGATGATCTTTGCATTGATTGATGAGGGGCGTGACTACGGTAGAGGAAACAAGGTAGGGTCATTTCTATGAGGAAAAATACCCTTCTTCTTGTTCGGCTAGCCAATAAAAAAAAATTTTCAAAAATTTTTTATGACGTCACCAAAACGCCATGTCGTTAAGCCAATAGTAGAGTCAGATTTTGGGTTAGCAATGCTACCAGATGCAATATGAGCGCTGCTATTGGTTGGTTGTCATTACGTCAACAACCCTCACAGCCTGCGAAAAAAAAGACTGGTTTGACCTTACCTTGTTTCCTCTACCGTGATACATAGAATAGGTTATAAACATATTAATGTATGGTTTGGTCATTCCTGTGTATTGACGATTCATTTATCGTTCCTTTCTATTTTTATTCATTCATCATTGATGTATTTTTTAATTCATTTATCATTCATGTCTATTTTTTATTCATTCATCATTCTCATCTATTTTTTATTCATTCATCATTCTTGCATATTTTTCATTCATTCATCATTCCTGTCTGTTTTCCATCCATTGTTTTTTTCTGCCTTGACCATTCATTCATCATTCCTGTCTGTGTCTTATTTATTTATCATTCCCGTCTGTTTACCATTCATTCATAATTCTTGTCTGTTTTCTATTCATTCATCATTCATGTCTGTTTTCCGTTTATTCATCATTCCTGTCTGTTTTCCGTTTATTCATCATTCCCGTCTGCTTTCCATTCATTCATCATTTTATGTCTGTTTTCCATTTATTCATCATTCCTGCCTGTTTTCCATTCATTGTTTTTTCTGCCTTTATCATGCATTCATCATTCCTGTTTTATGATTTTTGTCAACTTTCCATTCATAATTTTTGTCTATTTATTACTCATTCATTTTCCTATATTACCTTTTCACGCTCACATTCATCGTTCCTGTCTGTTTACCTGTCCATGGATGATCCGTGCTGACGTATCCTGTCTACCGCAGCCTACTCGGAATCCAATGTGAAGATCTGGGAGGAGAAGAGAAGGAAGGAGTTGGAACCCCATCACTGATCAGCTCGCCCATATTGACCCTTATGGCCATCCTGTGTGCCCGTGCTATTCCTACGGGGGCGTGACATCGTGTAAGGGTCAAATTGCTGCTGTGGTGGCGGGTGCGGCTTATGCTCTGTGCGCCTACTTTGGCTCTTTAAAGGCCGTAGTAAAAGCCCTTTAAATTTGATATTTTTTGGCCATTTAAACGTAGTAAAAGCCCGGGTTTTGTGAATGAATTGCGTCTGTTCAGAGCCCTGTTCCAATCACAGGTCTCGTTTCATTCACAAATGCGAAATTACTATTTTTTGCGGGTAAAAGTCACTATTGTTAACAAATATGATGATTAAGTTATTGATTATTCATTTTTCGTTTCATATTGAATGAAATTGGTTGGTTTTACATCTAAAAGATATTTGTTAATATTTATTTTCACCGGTTTGTCCATCCATTTATGGCTTTTATTTATAATAAAATATGTATAGCGAATTCACACTTTGTTTTCATTGACTTTATTATTGGTTAATTCAAACTGCACTTGTGTGATATCTGTAGTTTTTGAGGTGAATTTGAAATTATTTTTCTATTGATTACGAAAATAAGAGGTCCCGGTCTGAGAGTTCGGTAAGGCTTCTTTTTGTTGAAATGAAACGTTTTTGGTTTTGTTAAGGACCATCTTTTTTCGGTCGACTGCTTTGCTGTTTTTCGGCACTTACTGTTTTCTTTCTTCTCCAATATTTATCTTGTTTTATACTCTTTCTTCTTAACTTACTGTTTCTATGCGGAACACACCTTGTGCATAGATTCGGCGTTCCCTGAACTCCTTAGTAAGTGGTGCATTTATCTTTCCTCTCTTTGAACATCTTCGTTGTGGTGAAGGGAGGCCAAAACAAACTTTTAATTAATCCATCTCTACTGACGACTTGTCAAGCTTTTCAATTCAGACGTTAAATATTGTCCCGAAAGAAAGGTGCAGATCTCGGTTGATTGGAAGTAACCCTGTATTGCTTAGTAATTTGAACGGTGTTTAGTACATACATATACCAGGCCTCTCCTCCCTATGGGAGGGTAGCCGACAGCCACAATCAACACCCTTAGTCACTAGGATGCGAGAGAGGCAGCACTGGCCGCACCAGAACTGCCAATTTGAACGGTGTTTAGTGGTAGGAATTAATTGCTGTCGCAGTAGTTGGTAGTAATTGATGTAGTTGTGGAGTTAGAAATTAATTGATGTAGTAGAGTTAGAAATTAGTTGATGTAGTAGTAGAGTTGGAAATTAATTAATACTGTAGTAGAGTAAAAAATAATTGATTTCATAGTATAATTAGCTATGAATTGATGTCGCAGCGGGGTTACAAATTACGTCATTCGAAGCATTTTGAGTAAGCAAAAACCGGTGATACACAAGGTGCCTCTACACAAAATATACCCCCTTTGACTGGCCAGAACTCTGTCCTGACGCAGGTGTGCAGAAGTACACTGTGTTCATGTACGCCTCTGGTGAGTTGCATCGCAGTGAAGAACATTACGTTAGACTGAAAATAAATATTGAAGATAACTTATTTACACCTGACACCAAACCATCATGGGGAAAATGTGAGGGCCTGAGCTGAGAGTTAGGTAGGCCTACTATTTGTTGAAATAAAATGGTTTTGTTTTGTTAAGGACCATCTTTTTCGGTTCAGTGCTGTCCTGTTTTTTCAGCATCCACTACTTCTTCAACTTTGATCTTGTTTCATGAACAACTTTCTCAATTTACTGTTTCTATGCCTCTTGTACATAGATTTCGCGTCCCCTAACCTCCATACTAAATGGTGCCTTCCTTCTCCCTCTCTTTGGATCGCATTTGTTGCAGATAGGGAGGCATAAACAAACTAATAATCTAACCTGAAACCAAAACACACGTAATACGCAGTCAAAGAGTGAATCCATTTTTCTTAAGCACTCTATTTAACTCTTGACTTGAAGAAATACATGTTCATTTAGATGCAAATCCTTCCGTATTCTAATTCATTAACCGGAACGTCCCTCAGAAAACGAGTAGACATTGAACGAAGAATATTTTAACTATAACTAGGCCACTTTGCCTGAAAGTTACTAACTAGGAACTATGCCACTCTGCCTGAACGACATCTACGCCGCTATGAGGTGAAATTATCACTTGATCCGCTCTCCAGTTTTGACCTCTGATTTGTGGGTTAGGCCACTGCATATTTTGCCGTTCTTTATCTTTACTTCTCTCAAAATTTAGCAGATGCAATTCTCGCTCCTACCTGGTTTTTACTCGCTCCTACCTGGTTTATACTCGCTCCTACCTGGTTTATACTCGCTCCTACCTGGTTTATACTCGCTCCTCGTGGTTTAATGTTTTTGCCGTTTAATTATCATTTAACATCAATTTTTATGTTATTTTGCTGTAGTGTCTACCATGAGTATGGTAGGGAAATTATAACATAGGGGAATTTCTTTAATTTGAGTAAAAAAAATCACTTCCATACCATTCTGATCTGAAAAAATTATTGATCAGTTATGTTAAATTTCTGATACTTTTGGCGAAGAAAAGAATATTAGTATTTTGAAAGATAATACTGGCGTCGGACACCTCATGAGAAGCTATCAATATTAGGAAGGAAATAATGGATAAATATAAGTTCATTCAACCAAAAAAAAACACTTATTCTATTCCAGTTGAAAGAAGGCCTACCTAACCCTCAGCTCAGGACATCACATCTTCCCCCAGGGAGTGATAATTATTAAAGATACCATTGTTGTATTCCTTTGAGGAGATACTTGTGCGAAAAAACGTGAAAAGGCAAAGAATTTTTGTGGCTGTGTAAAAAATCGAAATCCAATCGTGAAAAAAACTGAAAAATTTAGTGAAAACCGATACCCGAAACTAATTATGATTGGTTTGATCCACCCACATTATCCAGTTGATAGATAAATGTGGGTTGGTCCTTGTTCGGCTACCGCCTTTTGATAATGTCCCTGTCTTAGCGATACCTGAGGGGAGTCAGTTGATCGATAAAAGGCCCTATTTTCTGAGGCTGGTTTTTCCGTTGGAATCTTCCTGGTATTCAGGGATAAAAGAGAAGTCAGTTTTGCTGACCGTTATTTATTAAGCCGAGGCTCGTCAGCAGTTTTTCGTTGCTGCGATAAAATTCCAATAATTTTTAGAATTTCAGGTGGTGGCGTGGCGAAGAAGCGAAACTTTTGCAATAGTAGTCAAGCGAAAAAGCGATTGAGCTAACAAGCTAAGTTATTTGAAAATTTGAAGATCGTGACAGGAGTACGTTTCGCAAGTATCTATGATACGCGAGCTCAGTTTATCCTAGGGAAGCATTATTTCTCTCCGTAGTACCGAGCCACCAGTCCACCTATCTTGGCGATGGCTTAACACCGGTACTTTGAAAATTACCAGTTAGATCCAGTTGTGGAAATTAGATTTCCATTCAGCAAGTTGCCAACAAATTGGAAACTCTTCAAGAAAAATTAGAAATTCTTCATGAAAACTTAATTGAAAGTCCTATTATAAATAATGAATATCGAATGAATTAAAATTGGAAAAAATTTTGTATAAAATTTGTAAATTCTATACGAAAAGTTTAGATATTTTGCGAACAAGAAAGAAAAATATCTGTTTAAAAATGTTGATACATACATAAATTGCATTACAACAGATTGGCTTTTGAAGTTTTTTCAGTATAATGGTCCCAAATTGATAGAAAAACTATGAGACGTAGATAACAGCCGCGTGCAATTCTACAGGGTGTCCGTAAAGTCGTGGTGCAAATTCAAATTACTGTTGCTTTAAAACTATATAGGATAGAAAAAATTTGCAAAAGCTATTAGAAACAATAAAAATAAGATTTAAAAATTTTTTTATTGCAGCCTTCCCAAGTTTCTACATGTCCGCCACCATTAGCTATGCATAACGTAACACGATTTTTAAGTTCCTTAGAAACATTTGCGAGTTGGTCAGCAGTAATGTCTGAGAGCGCAGCAGGTGTTTTGCCTTGCAGGTCAACTAATTCTCTCCATTTTCAAATTCAGTTCAAATTTAACTGAACATTAACGTTTACTTCAACTGGGGGGAAATATTAACGTTCATTCAGCTAACGTTTGCTAATTAAGTTTCAAAACTCAGGTAATTTCATATTACACCACAATTTTATACATCTTTAATAATTGAAAGAAAAACAATCGAAATATATTTAATTTTATATTTTCCGATAGGCAAGAAGAATGACAGCTTATTAAAACTTTAATTATTCCTGAAAAATGTTCGCTTTTAATTAGGAAAAATAGAACACATTAAACACTTAAACTGAATTAACTAAATCATCGTCCTACGTTGGAAATTAAATAGTTTTTAAGGAATCACTGAAAGAAAAGAAACCGGGCTTTAACAGAATTAATAGAGCGTACCTGTTTTGAAAAAGCAACAGACTAACCTGTTTTGGCTCACCTGTTTTGAAAAAGTAACAGAGCTTACCTGTTTTTGTGCTCCTCACAGCCGTGTGGTTTAAGGACCTGTCCTTCCGTGAAGGCATCGAGAGTTCGAATCCCGGCGCTGGGTGGCGATTTTCTCCGTTGGGTGTAGGAGAAAAATTCAAAGCACAATACCCCGCTCTAACCAGGTGACTGAAATGAGTACCGGTCTTGACCGGGGGAAAGCGTCATGGCGTCCTGGTGTTAGTAATAAGGCATTTGAAAATCCAATGTACAAGGTGATATGTATCAGGCTTGAATTGGAAATAAAGCATCCTTAGATGCCGATGTTTGTTTTGAAAAAGTAACAGCTTAACTGTTTTAGCTTAGTCGTTTTGAAAAAGTAACAGCTTAACCGTTTTAGCTTACCTGTTTTGAAAAAGTAACAGCTTACTCGTCTTATCGTTGAGAGGTTGAACTGTAAGGTCGAATCATCGCAATTCCTTCTCTTTTGCTCAAGTGATCACTCTCTAGGTTTTTGTTTACTTTAATATACGATACAATTAAATGTTGACGCTTCTTTGTAACTATTACCGTGAGGCCTAGTACGTTTTGTGCGTTATTATTGGAATTTCCTTATACTCCTGTTCTGGGTAAAGGATGAAGGAAACTTTATTCCAATCAAGCCTGATAGTAGATTTTCATCTTGTCCATTGGTTTTGCAAATGCCTTATAACTAACACCAGGACGCCATAACGTTACCCCTGATCAAGCCGGTACCCATTTCAGACACCTGGGTAGAGTGGGGTATTGTGCTTAGAATTTTTTCTCCTATACCCAACAGAGAAAATCGCCACCAGCGCCGAGACTCGAACCCGCGTTTCCCGCACGGAGTCAGGTCCTATAGACACACGGCTATGGCGAGCACGATCGTCTAAGATCGTCTAAGAAAACAACAAAGAATTTAATCAATTAAAGAATAGAAGATATGCGTCAACGGGCACAACGAAGACTTGAGCTAGAAAATGATGAAGAAACAGATCAGAGCAGGGAAGAAATGCGACTGAGAATGCAACAACAAATTGAGCAGAAGAGGGATGTAGCGAGAGCTCAAAGAATAGAAGATCAGCGGCAACGTACACAACAAAGAATTAAACGAGAAAGTGAAGAAGTAGAAATCAAAGATTAGAAGATTTACGTCGACACGGGCAGCGGAGACGAAATAGAAAATGGTGAAGCTAGAGTTCAGAGACGAGAAGAAATGCCACAAAGAATCGAAGAAGAGAGCGCAGACGAACAGCTTTTCAGACTTCAAAATATGCGAGAGAGAGTGACATTATTTCGTCAAAATGAGAATGTGCTGTAGAGAAATGGCCGATCGAGTATAAGCAGAAATGCTATGAGAAATGATGGAGCGCAGAGACATGTTTTAATAAGAGTCAACAAATTACACAACGATACTGATTCAGTTACTCATTTTTGTGGTGAAAATTTAGAATCCAGTCATTTTTGACGGGCATATGCACTAGTTCTTAATATTTCCCATTGGTCATTGGTAACTAAATTCTACCTAACCTTATAATGAGAAGTTCTTATTACGTAATGTCATTTACTCTACCATGTATTAGGTTGTCTCATACTTTAACTTTCTAGTTTTCCTTGAAATCTGCCCATTATAAGCTTCTGGTTGGTGGAAGACTTGACTTTAATTAATTACTTTGTGACATATCTTGATCGATCAGTCAAGTGATATTTGCCTAATAATAAGTAATTGGTATTTGCTTCGTTCAACTAATTTATTTGCGTCTCTCCTTTTAAAATAGCTTTGAAGTTTGCCTGAGACTGCGTTTTTTTCACTCAGCTCTATCATCATTGACCGCATCCGTATGATAACACGTTCTAGAATTTGAAAACGACTTTACAGCTCGAAAAAAATAGTATCTTTTCTAAAAGAGTGAAAATGTGATGGCATTATTATATTTTACTTCGCATGCTTAAATCTCTTCTGAAAAATGGTCGAAATAAGTGAAATGCTGTTCATTTACACTGATACGTAAATGAGCAACTTACCTAGTGGTACTCTTATGCCGCAATATAGGCAGTGAACGTTTTTAACCCTTTCACCGCAATTAGTTAAACTGAAGTTCAATATTCAACACAAATTTTACGTCAATCGTACTAAGCAATTTTGGAAATAACAAACATGAACTAAATCATGTTTTCATTCTGTTTTAATTAAGTATTCATGAAAATTTAGTTTGTGGCGTGCGAGGTTGGTCAGCAGCATCATGAAAATTCCCTCCGTGGCCACCGGTGACGCACGTTACGGTCAAACCGTTAATCTTGGAGATAGCACGTAAGATATCAACATAAGTAACGATTTTTCCGTGCTCGAACCCTTTTTCTTTGCTAAACAAACTGAGTGAAGTGTGGGAATTTCTAGCGCCAGTTATAGCTTTCGAAAGTTGTGCAAGTCTTGTTCCTCATTTTATGGTAAAGTGTTTTAAATGTCCTCTCTATCACAATAGAATAGATCGTTGTCGCGAGTTAAATTGTGGATTGATTGTTCTAGCGGCTCACATTCTGCTAGAGATTGTAAGAGTAAATCTATTATAATTTTTCCATTTGCAGCCTTCTCTCATGATTAATTGGTATTTCAATTCTTCTTCTTCTAATAATATACAGATTATTTGTTTCCTACCATCTCCATCAGTTTCCAAAGGCAAGATCGTATCGTATCGTTTAACTCCGATGAATGTGATTTTAGAATTATTCTCCTTTATTCATTTTTAAAGTAAAATTTTAGTATATTTTTCTGCACTAAGTTTTATATTCACTGAGTCTGTGAGTCCCATTATTATATGCTTCTCTAAATGGAAGTTAAATAGTTTTTCAATTCACGTCGGAAGTCAGAACTTCCTACGCAAAATTTCTATTAAAATCAAATAACTTGTGATTCTACTCCCTTTATAGTGCTCTTGAACTTGCTGTCAAATACTGTTATCCAAATAAAAAACTGTCACGAAAAATGAACAAACTCATCGAATGATTGAATTTATTTACACTCTCTAGAGTAACATTCGTAGGCTTAATCATAAACAAACGCAAAAATGTTGACTGTGAAATTGTTTCCTTCTTCGTCGCCATTGTTTAAAGTTGTACAAATTCTTGGGAGCCCCAAAATTGTTAAAATGTTAGCCGTTGCAGTCGCTGCCTGTTGCGCGGCGCCACTTGCCACAGGTGTCAGTGTTGCGCGAGGTCTCGTCAGGAAAAGGTGTAGTTGCGTCTGGATCTTCGTTTTCTCATTTCTGCAATGAATTGAAAACCCGGAATATAGTAGCATTGAATAACGTTTCTATGGCATAAAAATGTTGAGGGGAAAATTTGTACAAGGTTTACTGGAATATTCAATGAATTTCGGGGCATTAGTGCCCTTGAGTACACAGCTTCAACAGGCGGCTGCTACGTCTGTCAAAAGAAGGAAATAAAGCAACCAATAAACGGAAGCAAATCAGCCGGGTATCGACCAATCACAGACGAGTTCTAAATTGCCCGAAACTGTACGTCTTGCCCGCCTTTGTCATCTTAAGAAGATTTTTGTTTTCTTAAAGATCAGCCTTTGTCAATTTCAGATTTTTTTTGCCTGGAAAAGATTTTCTCGGAAGATTTTTTTGCCGGCTCAGGATGATTAATTGTAATTTTGAAATACTTGAAAGGAGGACGCAAAATTTAGTGAAAAAATTAATAACTAGAAAACTAGTATGAAAACATTTGATAAACTTGCAGATGATATCATAGATATTTAGTAGAAAAAATGATGGTGAAAAGGAAAGCAATTTTGCCGGTACTGAAGATGAGTAAGCAACTTTTTTGACAACTTGTTTTTTAGATTAAAGGTCATTGATTTGTAGTGTAAAGAGCATGGAAACTAGGAGATTATGTATGAACGACCTAAGAATATAATAGTGAAAAATATGATGAAACACGACGTTTAATATTTTTATACCGCAATTTAAAGTCATTTGGAAGATGTTCATGTGTCATTATGTATCTTATAAAAAATCGATAATAGCTTAATTTGTGTTTATTCGAATATAAAAGTAAATTTTACGATGTATAAAAAGTGAAGTAATGTACGAGATTTGTTATTACAAATTTTGCAAATACATGTTGACTGTGCGATAATTGTAGAGGAAATTTACGATCATTACTTTTTATAATAACATTTAATTTAGTTTCAATAACAATAATTAAAATTTAATAATTGTAATTAATTATTTTATTAGGATTTGAAGAATGTTTTTCTAAATTATCTAAAATGATTAACACAGTTATCCTAACTAATTGTTTTTTAGCTACTGATTATTCATTTTAATTATCAATTATCTCTTCATGAAGTGATTTAATTATGTTAATTGATGATTTTAATTGAGAAATTTGATTTAATTAATTTTTATTAGTGCACACGTGCTGGTCGGCATTAGTCTGAAGAATTTCAGCCCTTCTTTCTTGAGTTGAATTCTCTCGTGCCACTCAATGTTGTCCAGCGCTGTGACGGAGAATTTCTTCGCTTCTTTCATGTGTTGAGCTCTCTTTAGCTACTCGGTGCTGCTCTGCATTATTCCGTAGAATTTCCAACCGCCGGTCAAGGGTCAATTTAGCTCTAGTTTCTCGTTGGCGAGCAGCATTGCTTCGTCTTGCCATTTCGCGTCTTTGGTGGCCTCTTTTGCCGGAATTTTATTCTGTTATGTCGTCTATTATCTCTTCAAAGCTTTTCAAGAAAATCACAATTTCGAAACCAATAACTCAAGTTCCAAAATCTCGGGCCGTATACCCAGTGGTAGCCAGGTTACTGGTCGAACGAACTTACAACATTTCTTTTTGCATTATCAATTAAAAATATCAAAGCGACATAATGAATTTCAACAGAGAAAGCTCCGTAGAAAATTTCTATTCTAAAAATAAGCCGATTGCGTATTGTGGATACCATAGTCAAGAGGGGGTCACACGGACAGACGGACGGACGCGGCTACTTTTATAATAGTGATTTCATCCTAATTTTTAATGTATGATTTTTTAAGCAATTATTTAACTTTATAATAATGGTAAATTATATCGAATATATTTCTGGATATTTATAATTATCAAGCTCACTAACTGATAACCCTAATTATTACCCTAATTAATTCATGAGAAAAATTATTTTAAGTACTAATCTCAATAATGAAATTACTTAAAAGTTTTATGTTTGAATGAATAAGAAATCAAATTTTAAATTAATAAAATTTTAATTAAAATAGAATTGATCAAATTTAAATAATTAATATAATTATTAATAACAATGATTAATACATTTAATTTCATTAATAATAAATTAATAACATTTTCTCTATTAACTGCCTTCGTAACCAATTAGTCGTATTGGGTAATTTAAGTTATTTTAAGTGATAGATTATCATTTTCAATTATCTTAAATATCGAGAAATCAGTTATTTTAAGAAATCAAGCGCGCTTTATTAATTTTTGTTTTTTAAATGGAATTGCACCTAAAGTCAGAAGGTCTCGTGACCGCAGCAATTCTGACAGAAATGGCTGAATTTTATCCGAAATTGCTGAATTTCAACTGAAATTGTTTAATCTTAGGCGAAATTCGTGAATTTCACATAATTCAGTCTAAAATAAAGTGAAATTTGATGCTCTTAAAATCTTTTAATATTTTGAATGCAAACGAGGCAAAATCTTGCTAAAGCTATTTTAATTACGCAGGTGACAGGTAAACTTTTACAATTATATTTTACGAAGACGAAAATATTATTTATGACAGAATGAGCAAAAATTATTATTTTTCGCTTCAGAAATGCAAAATTTCAAATTTCGTGGAACCAATTTCTGAATTGGCAATTATGGATGATTAATTATTGGATACTTAATAGCTAATTATGGATAATTAGTGATTAATTACCAAACAACAACCAAAATTTGGTGCAGGAGCAGTCATTTTTTATTCTCGGGCCTATTGTGCTGAAAATAAGAAAAAAAAAACACAAAAAAATAAACAAATACCAAATCAAAAAATATCGAAAAAATAGGTTAACAAATTCTTAAAAACATACACAAACAATATGAATTAATACAAATGAAAAAATGATATAAAAGTTTATGAATTACTGAAAATATATATATAAGAAATTGATTGGAAACGAAAAAGTGAATGAATGTTACACATAAACATGACGATTCCTTTCCTAAATTAAACATTCATCAATTACCATCTGCCAATCATGATTATTTTTCTGCCAATCATGATTATTTTAGTTAATGAAATAATCGTTTTTATTTTACAGAGACAATCCTACAGAAAGTGAAAATAGAGCTGCAATTTTTGTAAAAAATATATGTATATTTATACTTGGAAATTAGATTGAAAAACAAACTTTTCGTGTAAGATAAATGAAATAGGACAGAATTTTTTCTGTGAAATCAATAACTTTTAATAAATCGAAAAACTATTTCAAGAATTATAAATTTATTTGTGGAAATCGAGCATTTCTGTGAAATCGCAGATTCAAAATACCAAATTTTGAGGTTTGACAAAATTTTCAGGTAATTTTAATTTAAACGCACTATTTTAAACTTGTAAAAAGGCAACCAATTTCCGACAACGAAGTTGTAAAATAAAAGCAAATTTAATACACTGAGATTGTAAATCAAAGCAAATTTACGTCATCGAAGGTTAAAACCACAAAAAATTACGACACCATAGTCGTGAAACGTGGAATACTACAAAAATTATCGAGAAATTTAAAAAAACGTAAAATTTACCGTAAATTTAAGAAAATAAAGAGGCGTGAAAACTCAACAACAAAAATATTTTTTACGCAAGCTTGAATTTACGACGCGGGATAACAAAAAGCCCGGATATTAATTAACTACCAGAAATTCACGGCAAGTTGAGTGCCAATCGTTATTTACAACTTACGACTTGTGAATATTAAAAATTCGACGTTGCTCTGAAAAACTTACGTCAAGACATATACGACATCGAGAGGCCGCTCAAATATTAACGACCGTGAGTTTACGACAGAAAAATAACGACCTTTCTCTTACGACATCATGGGTAAGAAAACTGTCGCTGCCGTAAAGGATTTACGACGTGCCAGCCTTCGTGAGTGTCGCTTTTATCGTAACTTACGACATCGCATGTCGTAACTTTGCATGTCGTAACACCAGATACTGTAAGTTTCCGTGTCAAAATTGAGTGTCGTAACTCTGCATCCGCAACCGTGCAAGTCGTAAGTGTGTCGTATAGTGAAATTGTGATCGTAAATGGATGTCGTAAGAATGTAACTTCGCTCAAAATTGAGTCTTTAGTGCTAGGTCGTAAGATATGTTGTTGCTTACTTGGTTTTGGTTATTTGTGTGTAATTTCGTGTAATATTGTAAATAATTATCGTTTTTTATTGTAATTTCGTGCAATGTAGTAAATATTTGTACTAATGTGTCGTAATTTCGTCTTATGTCGTAAATATTGGTGAAAATATGTTGTAATTCCGTGTAATGTCGTACGTATTGGTGGTATTACGTTGTAATTTTGTTTGTCGTAAATATTGGCGGCAATACGTTGTGATTTTGTATAATGTCGTAAATATCGGTGGTAATACGTTGTAATTTCGCGTAATGTCGTAAATTGGCGCCTCTTTAATGTAAAATTGCAATTTCCTAAGTTGCATGTCGCGTCTTATGTATTCACGATCATGTCGTAAGTCTAAGCGATGCATGCAAATTTTTTTCGCACAAATTTTTTCTTTTGCAAGGTTAAATATTAAAATTGTTCATAGTATTTTTGAAAGTTTAAAATTGATTTTTATTTTATGTTGATTAGATAATTAATGGTAACTATTATTAAGTACCAATTATAATGTCAATTAAATCGTAATTGAAGAAATTAATTACCTAATATATAATTTTTATGACGAACTAATTATCTTTATTTAATTGTTATGCCTTGGTTATTAGTTATTGTTATTTGATTGATATTTCCTATGAAATATTTATTTAAATAATTTCCTGAATTGAATTTGAAAAATAATTAAATCATTTTTCACATTACTTTTAATTAAAATTATTTTATTTCCAATCATAATCATTAATCATAACTGGCTTGAAAAATTAATTGAACTCCATAAACTGAATTAATAATTTTATTTTATTAGTAGCTAACCTAATAATACCTTTCGTGTGTTTATTCATATTTTTATTTACACATTTGTTTGGTGTCCGCTTCTTAAGAAACACAGGATGTCTGAGTTAGAGGTATCATGGATACGAAATTCCTCAGTGTAACATTAAAAGATTACCTTTACATGCATTGATATGTTTGACATTTTTTCAGGATAGGTTAGTATAGTGTCCGCTTCTTAAGAATTATTGGGTTAGGTCAGATTAGGATAGGATAGGTTATCATAGGTTAGGTAATATTGACAGAATTTTTAACGGGTCCACCTAGCTTAACAATGACGTTGTCCCTGGAATTTCCACGGGTCCTGCGACTCCCTAACAATACCCTTGGTTTATTTGTTTGGACTCCGCTTCTTCCATTTCTCTGTCACGCTCATAAAGATAGCCATGATGACCGTATCTGTGATCCGATTTCACCAGTGCACAAGTACAATAATGTTTTTTATCGCGGGTACTGTTAGGATGAACATGTTTGTTTGTCATCCACGTCTGGAAAATTTGTTCAATAAAATTATTGAATCCCGTCATTTTTGGCGGGCCTTGCACACTAGTCATGTGAAAATTAGTAATTATTTTAACTTTTATTATTAGATAAAACCCATCAGGGGGATACAACTATGGGAATTAGCGCTCCCAGGGGGAACATGCGAGGTCTCGAGCTGAGAGTTAGGTAGGCTTTCTTTTTGTTGAAATAAAAGGTTTTTGTTATGTTAAGGACCACCTTTTTTCGGTTCACTGCTGTCCTGTTTTTGAGCACCTACTACTTTCTTCTTCAACTTTTATCTTGTTTCATGAACTTCTTTCTAAACTTACTGTTTCTATGCCCCTTCTGCATAGATTCCTCATTCCCTAATGTCCGTACTAAATGGTGCCTTCCTCCTTCCTATCTTCGATACGCTTTTTTTGTTGCGATTAGGGAGGCTAAAACTAACTTATTATCTATTTTATTAGATAAAAACCGTAAATATTTAATTATGTGTCATATATATACCATTTTTAATTTTTTTTGCTATTTTGCATGTACATCATATTAAATAACCTAATTGATTATTCGTAATACTAATAAATTCATTATTATTAAATCATTAGTACCTCCACCAATCTTGTATTTAACTCTTTTCATTTAAATAAAAAACATCTATGATATCAGACAATATACTGTAGAATACATTTGAAAAATAAAAAAAATTAGCCCATAATGGTTGATAGAAAATAATTTTTCATCTAATAATTCGCCAGGCAAAAATTTTCGTATTTTTGTAGGCTGTGCAAAAATTGAGGAAATTTTTTTGTCACTAAAGTCCTAAATTTGACGTTTCCAGCCCTAAATCGGACATGTTCATCCAGCAATCGGACATTTTCATCCAGCAATCGGACATTTTCATCCAGCAATCGGACATTTTCATCCAGCAATCGGACATTTTCATCCAGCAATCGGACATTTTCATCCAGAAATCGGACATTTTCAAACCCTAAATTAGACATTTCCAGCTTTAAATAGGACATTTCCAGACCAAAGTCAGATACTCAAGCCCTAAATCGTACACTTCCAGCATAAATCTGAAGTTTCCAGGGCGAACTGTGCGTAGATTGCCGACTCACGGTCACACCCGGCGCTGGCGCTCCCCCAGCAGGAGCTGGTACACCGCCTGCTGGTGGCGGGGGGCGCAGGGGTCGCTGAACCAGGCGCCTGCGCAGTGCAGGCCCTCGAAACACTCGTGCTGGCGCCGCCGCGTCTGCGCAGTGCAGCAGCTCACTACTGCCCACTCGCACCTGTTCAGCCCCCCGCTGGGGGACGCGAACGCTGGGGGAGGTGTGCCCCCCGTCCTGAGGGGGTTGAAAAATGTTCGTAAATGTTCAAAAGGCTGAAAATCAAGTTCAAAATACAGAATATTCATTAAAATTCATAAGCCCCCGTCCTGTGAGGGGTTGAACAATATTCAAAAAAGGTAAAAACGCAGAAGTTAAAAGTCGAGGTTATGTTGGGAGGATGAAGAGGATATTGCAGTGCTGGGCGTAAGGATTTTCAAGGATATTATGTGTTATGGGCAGAGCTGAGCGCATTGTGGGTGGGGCTAAGTGTATTGTGGACGGGGTTAGACGTATAATGGGCGGGGTGAAACGCATTATGGGTAGCGTCAATGGTGTTGTGGGTGAGGTCAAACGTATTATGGACGGGGCTAAGCGTACTAGGGTGGGGCTAGATACGTTATAGGCGGTGCCAGAATTATATATGAGGGATTACACCTGGTCAGGGCGGACCCTCACGTGACATGGGCGGAAACTCATGTGACATGGGCGGAGCCTCACGTGACATGGGCGGAGCCCCACTTGGCATGGGCAGAGCCCCACTTGGTATGGGCGGAGCCTCACTTAGCATGGGCGGAGCCTCACGGGACATGGGCGGAGCCTCACGTGACATGGGAGCGACCTTACCAGGCGTGGGCGAGATCTAACCTAGCGTGGGTGGGACCTAACCTGGCGTGGGCGGGACCTAACCTAGCGTGGGGGGGCCTAACCTAACGTGGGCGGGACCTAATTTAGCGTGGGCGGGACCTAACCTAGAGAGGGCGGGACCTAACCTAGC
>JACJUY010008706.1:16552-37885 GCA_014220935.1 Platorchestia sp. MABIK | reverse complement strand
TGATCTGCAAGTCACACTGCCTGGTCACTGAAGTTCGATTAGGCCATTCAGAACCTTCCAAGTATATATGATAAGGTACCTTTCTCGGCGACGCTGCAGCAAAAACAGGGACAGGCACGATAGCCTTTTCCAGTAGCTAAGCGTCTGCATGCTCGCGATCCTCGCAGTGAAAGTCCTCTTCACACCCTCCAAGTTGCTGTTCATTAGGCCTTTGCTCTCGAAACGCGCAACAATACGTTTGACCACAATCTTTTCAAAAATTTTAAAAACGTGTGGTTTCAGGTTGATTGGACGGTAATTAGCGGGGTAATGCTTCGCTCCTCCCTTGTGCACTAGGATGATTACTCCCAATTGGAGAGGATCAGGAACACGTTCTTTGTTCATGGATGATCTCCACAATGAATGTAGAGGTACCTTCAGTTCCTCACTGGAGTTTTTTAAAAGGATCGGAGATATACTCTCGGGCCCCGCTGCGGACGTGGAAGGCAATTCCTTTATGCAAGCAACTAGCTCGTTCTCTCCGAACTGAACATTGTCCACAAAGAAGGTCCTGTCCTCCTCGAGTAATACTTGCAGGAGGTCCAGTGAGTCCGATCCTTTGGCTTTCTGAAGACCGATTCATACTGCTTCCTTAGCACTTCAGCTTTGGCCAAAGAGTCACTAATGACTGTTACACACACACTGTAAACACACACTGTAAACACACTGTAAACAAGCACTGTACACACACTGTAAACATACAGTGTACACACCCACTGTACACACACATGGTAAATACACTGTAAACACACTGTAAAGACACACTGTACACAAACATTGTACAGGTGTGGCCAATGGTTTTGGGAAAAGTGAGTGTTTCTATTTTCCAGTTAAACTAAGGTGTGGTCTTGTGTAGTTTTGAATTGGTTGCTTCCGGAAAACATCATACAGGATAAAAAAAATCATAAATTCACCACGAACAATTGTGAATAACCTGCAAAAACTAAAAAGTAATTATTCTCAAAAATTGTAATGTTGACCATGCTTCTTCAAAACCGTTTTCATGCACTTTGGCATGCTGTTTACTAATTTTTCAATGAGACTCGTATTATAATCAAAGGACCTCCACTCTTCTTCTCGTCAATTAAGGCTCCAAGTTGCGCTAAATTAGCTGCTTCTTCTTGTTCACTTGACTGTTGATGCTCGACCATAATTTTCGACCGGATCCAGATCAGCCAAATTTCTAGGCCAAGTACCCAAAATCTCCACTCCATTGTCAGCAAGGAACATTGTTAACCACTCTTGCATTATGACAGGGATCATGTTGGTAAACCATCTCTTTGTCTGGAAACTGATCAGCAATCGTTGGTAGGAGTTGATCTTTCAAGACTTTCAAGTACTAGACCGAATTAATTGCTGATTTTTTGGATAAAATAGTCAGTGTTCCAGTTCCTTACCTTAAAAGCAACCCCAGACGTGCAGAGTGGCAGGTTGCTTGACCGTCGGAACTACACACTCCTTGCTAAATCACTCGCCTTTTCTTCGTCGCACGTGGCTTTTCCTCAAGGTAAAAAAAAGGGGGAACGGAAATTCATCGGAGAAAATGACTTTGCCTCATTGTTCAGTACTTCAGTGCTGGTACTTCCTGCAAAAATTGAGCTGGTCTCTGATGTTCTTCGCCGGCAAAAGAGGTCTCTTCTCAGCTCTCCTTGAAATAAGTCCGTTGTCGAAGAGTCGACGTCGAACAGTTCGCCCTGAGGCATGAACGCTATCCTTCTCCCATTCTTTCGCAAGCTCTGAACTGCTGGTAGTCTTTTCCCGTAACGAGTAGCGCACTAAAGCCCTATCTTAACAAACTGACGACAACTTTCTCCTGCCAGGAGCTGTTTAGCCATGATGAATTATGTCTCGTTGAATTGTTTTGTCAATCTGACAACAGTTGCCGATAATGCAAGTTGCTTGGTAACGATTTCCTTTTTTGAAAGACCACTCTGATGGAGAAAAATGGTGGTTTTCCTAATGTCTTCTATAATCAATATGATTTTTAATCTTGTTAAGAAAACATTTCTTAAAAATGAAAACAAAAAATGAAACAAAATATTTGAACTTAAACATGCCCTTAACCTTGTAAACAATTTCTTCACCAGTTTCAATGCCCGTCTCAGCATTTAAACCAGTACAAATAGGTTTTCCGTATTTTAGGAAGAATGAAATTGGTTAATTTTCTGGGAAATCCTCGTAATTTCTTTTTTTTAAATCGCTTCTAAGTAATTTTGCTACATTATAGGACTGTTAACGATTAGTCATAAGTATATTTTGAAATAAAGCCCTGAAATGAAGAAAAGTTCCTTAAAATCATTGGCCACACCTGTACACATACAGTACACTGTACACACACAATGTACGCACACATTGTACACACACACACACACACACTGTACACATAAAATACACACTCACAGTACACGCACTCTGTGCTCACACTCACTGGACACGCACGCACTGGACACGCACACTGTACACACACTACACACATACAATACACACAATGCACTCACTCTGTACTCACACTCTGGACACACACACTGTGCACACACACTGTACGCACACACTGTACACACACTGTACACACACAGTACGCACACTGTACACACACTGTACACTCACTGTACACACACTGTACACACTGTAAACACACACACTTTATACACACTGTAAACACACACTGTAAACACACTGTAAACACATACTGTACACACACTGTAAACACACACACTTTATACACACTGTAAACACACACTGTAAACACACTGTAAACACACACTGTATACACACTGTAAACACACACTGTAAACACACACTGTATACACACTGTAAACACACACTGTAAACACACACTGTAAACACACACTGTAAACACACACTGTAAACACACACTGTAAACACATACTGTACACACACTATACACCCATTGTCTACACTCTACACTGTGCAGGCAGCAGCCACTGGTCGGTGAGCACCGCGGTGCGCACCGTCTCGGTGTATCAGCTGTTCGTGGCAGTGTCGCTGTATGCGTTCTACCAGGGCAGCGTGACTGCATTTCTGGCTGTGCCCCGACGGTGGGTAGTGTGCAGCATCTTCCCCATTGGAAAAGTGGAATATTTTTCTTGTGTCTTCTGTATGGTGCCTACCCGTTGGGGTAAGAAAGTGGACCCAGGTATAGGGTATTTTTACCATGAGAATGAGAATTTTTGTTTCTTGTCTTGCTGTATGGTACATTCCCCATGGGAAAAGTTGAATTTGTCTTTTGTTCTCGCTGTATGGTATCTTCTGCGTGGGAAAAGTTGAATTGGTTTTTGTCCTTGTTGTGTGGTGTATTCCACTACGGGAAAAGGTGAATTTATTGGTTGTCCCCGCTGTATGTTATCTCCACCATGGGAAAAGTTAAATTTTCTTCTTGGGTGTGTTGTATGGTCTCTTCCCGTTGGGAAAAGGGAGGAGTCAGGGGCGATTGAACTCATGATTAAGGTGTTGGATTTCTTCCAGTTGGGGAAAGGCAGAAGTTAGCCACAGCTACCCACAGGACCCAGGTGTAGGGTATCTTCCCCCGGAAAATAGGAGAAGTTAGCCACAATTGCGTACAAGGCCCAGGTGTTTGTAACTTTTGTCGCTATTTGCATTGGCGCTCATAAAAGGAAAAATGTAAGGTCCCCAGCTGAGATTTAGAGAGGCCTTCCTTTAGTAGAAATATAATAGATTTGTTTTGCCATGGACCATCTTTTTTCAGTTGACTGCTGTCTTGTTTTTCAGCACCTATTGTTTTTTTCGACTTTTATATTGTTTCATAAACTTCTTCCTTAACTTGCTGTCTCTGAGGGGACCACTTGCATAGATTCCATGTTCCCTTAACTCATACCAAATGCTGCCTTCTTGCTTCCTCTCCTTGGAACACCTATGCCTAATTTAACACTTTGACAGCGACATGAGCCACCGGGGGCCACGGAGGGAGTTTTCACAATGCTGCTGACCGACCAGTAGTCGCAAACGCAATTTCCATTAAAACCTAATCAAAGCTAAATGAAGGCACGATTTAGTTCGTGTTTGCTATTTTCAAAATTGCTTACTAAGTTGACTTTAAATTCAAGTTAAATATTGAACTTCAGTTAATTAAATACGGTCAGTGTTGGTTCCTTCAATTAGGTACACGACCCAAAGCAAAAGTACAATTGACGTTAAATTTGAGCTTATCATTGAATTTAAATTAATATATTAATTTGGTATTAGTGTTACGTATTATTTGATATTGGTAATAATCACTTTTTTAATTTCATAATTGTATTGGTAATTGTATTTCATATTCGTATTCATTAATTATAGTAATATAATTAATTGGTATTATAATTGATGAATTGATATTATTTTGATATTAATTAAACCTAAATGTTAAAAAAACCTGTGCCCACAGTTCAGGGCCTATCGAGACGATAGATGATTTGCTGCATCGTCTTGACGAAGTCACGCCGGTGTCCCGTGAAAATACTTTCTTCTGGAAGTTTGTGGAGGTGACACGTGTGTCATTTCGTGTGTTCGTGGTGCCGTAGAGATGATACTTGTGTTCTTGTGCCGTAGAGATGACATGTGTGTTTATTGCATGTGTTCGTGTGTCATAATGAATACATTATGATTACGGTTTGGGACGGTTGCAAGAGCACGAAACTCTACTGCCAATCCGCGCCAAGCTTCAACTCCTCACCGACGATTTCCTCAACACGCCGCAGTTTTTTGACGAAGTCGACAAGGGCACCTACGTGTTGATGGGTAAGCTAACGCATGCAATAACGCACACACTCTTCTGTTGTTTATAAATTTGTATGCTGAATCTATAGTTAGATTCAGCCATGACGTGAATATAATCTATTTGGTAAGGTTAGTTAGAGTGAGGTAAGGTTAAACAAGGTTAGGCAAGGTTGGGTGAGGTTGGGTAAGGCCGGGTACGGTTAGGTAAGGTTGGGTAAGGCCGGGTGAGATTGGGGAAGGTTGGGTTAGGTACAGTTAGGTAGGGGGCGCAAGACGTGATATTGCCACGCTTTCTACCTTCTTTTTATTATCCGAGAGAAAAGCGAATTTGTCAGATAAGTAACTACTCTCACGGAAAATTAAATGTAGAAATGGGTAAAAACAATTAAGATTTCTCGTAAGAAATAGATAAGGTGGGTTGTCTTTTCTTCCTTTGTAACTTGTTTTATACGTGGGGTATCCTCTGTGGGAACACACAACGCGCATCGAATCCCCGTTTTCAACGGTTCATACTAAATGGTCCCTTTTCTTTCCACTCCCAATATCAGTGACAACGGAGCTTCAAACTATTATTTCATACTATACTGTAGTATCAGGAATCCCGAACACCTTTAACTCTTTAGTGTCATCCTTTTGGACTGATATTACCGTTATCACAA
This sequence comes from Platorchestia sp. MABIK, assembly GCA_014220935.1. Lineage (NCBI taxonomy): Eukaryota > Metazoa > Arthropoda > Malacostraca > Amphipoda > Talitridae > Platorchestia > Platorchestia sp. MABIK. The sequence continues at coordinate 32,450 of JACJUY010008706.1, read as the reverse complement.
CCACCATCATTAAATTGGCACCGGCATCATGTAGTCACCGACATTACAACGAGGAAGTGACTGTCACTCGATAATGAACTTCAAAGGCCACATTAGGGCACAAATTTCCCAAGTAATTGAGAGTATACAAACTATTTATGGAAGTGAATTTTGAAATCCACCTAGACGGTAAAGGGTTAAGTGTTGTCCACGAATACCTAGACCTTGATTGTTTGACTAATAGTCGTAATTAGTGAACTCGACTTGGTGACTACGCCAACTTCGTGGTCGGTTGTGATCTCGTAGTCGAGCTTTAGCTGCAACGTGATTAGTGGGAATACGTTCTAGGTTTGGAGAATACTGGATATTGGGTCTCAAAGTGCCAACTGCGTAGGCCTATACTGTTATTTTAGGCGTGGTAAAAGGGATAGATGCTAGGTTAGGTTGAGTTAGGTAAGGTTTGGTGGAGTTAAGTGGGTTTAGGTAGGGCTAAATAACGTTCGGTAGGGTTAGGAAAGCTTAAGTTAAGTTAAGCAGGGTTAGGATGAGCTGATCATCCCGTTCCCATAGAGCTAGGCCCAACAATTGGCATTGGAAGATAGTACCGGTCCAGTCGAATTTTTTTAGTCGTTGCATGTAAAATTTTATTTGTCATATTCAGAAGCTATACTTGGACAGCCAATATCATAGATGTACGGCGATAAAATTTGACTGAGGAGGTGATGCGCTTCAAAATATTGAGTTGGGGATGCGAGGAGGAGGGAAAACTTACTCCATGCGGGAAAGAATGATTCGTCCTACTCCATTTAGCAAAACGAGCCCTTTTTCTCTCCATGGTACAGTGGTTTTACAGTTTCACCATCCGTTTCTCACTCCAGTTTCATAGTTTCCTAGCATAGCCTCAGTTTCAATCCCCGTTCACGTCCCCAGTTTCAAATTCGCAACTGCTGACACAGTTTCAATCCCTGTTCCTGTCCCTTAGTTTCGTATTCCCAACCACTGACGCAGTTTCACTCCCCATTTCCGACCCCAGTTCCAATTCCCGTCGTTCATGTCCCCTTATTCATATTCCCTATCACGCACATGCAGTTTCAATCCCTAATTCGGACCTCGTTTTCATCTTCCCAACCCCAGACACAGTTTTACTCCCCGTTTCTGACCCAGTTTCACATTCTCCAACCGCAAACCCAGTTTTAATCCCCGTTTTTATTCCCTTTTTCATATTCCCCGCCCCAGACACAGTTTCCTCAGCGGCGGGAAGGATGGCGGACCTGGAGCAGCGTGGGGAAGTGCGCAGGTTTCCGTCCCCATTCGCAACCCCATCGCGTTGGGGTTTGATGTAATGGCGCTACCCCGCAACTCTGTCTACAGGGACCCCATCAACCTCACGTGAGGCGGTGTGGGGTGTTGTGTTGGGGATGTGGGGCGTTGTGTTAGGGGATGTATGAAGGGTGTTGTGTTGGGGGATATGGGGTGTTATGTTAGGGAATGTNTTGAGGTGTTGTGTCGGGAGATGTGGGGTGTTGTATTGGGGATGTGGGGTGTTGTGTTGGGGGATGTGGGGTGTTGTGTTGGGAATGTGGGGTGTTGTGTTGTGGGATGTGGGTGTTATGTTGTAGGATGTGGGTGTAATGTTGTGGGATGTGGGTGTTATGTTGCGGGATGTGGGATATTGTGTTGGAATGCAGGGTGTTTTGTTGGAGAACGTGGGGTGTTGGGATGTATTGGGAATGTGGGGTGTGGGGGATTTTGGTATGCCATACTACCCCCAAAATCACACAGCCACACAGGTTTGGCCAACTCAAGACCGCTGGTCTGGCAGAGCACATCAAGCGTCAGTTCTACGTGACTCCCTGCGAGAAGAAGACCAAAACCGGCGTCAAAACCCCCCTGTCTTTTGTGCAGGTAATACGTGAGGTCCCATGTGCTGTTTTTTTTTTAATTTGTGTTGTTTGAGTTGTGTTGTGCGTGTTGGAATGCGCTGTGTTGTAGGGGGAGGAGAGAGGGGACGTGCTATGCGCCTCTTTTGAACTTTTCATTAGAATTACTCAATAATTGTATGCATTAAAACATCGTTTTTAGGTTAGCTAGGCTTGAGGTGTTTTTCTTTCTGATCTGGTTGTTTGTCAGAGCTTTTGATGTTTTCTATTAGTTGCTGGGTATTTTTGAAGTTTTCCTTTTTTCTGGCCATTTTTAGGTGTTTTTTTCCAGCTTCTGGGCATTTTGGGAGGATTTTAGCAACTAATGAGTAGTAGAAAAGTTGTGGTAATCTGTTTTTTTAATGGCTCTATATATTAGCGCCTTAGTTTCCATGTGCTTTAGGAAACTCTCGGCATTTTATGAGAGATTGAGGGCAGTTCGTTTTTGTTTTAGTGAAGTTTAGGTTGCTGAACAGGAATTTCTTAAGAATTTTGTGCTTTTCTTGTGTCATTTTCAAGTTGTTTTTTGGTTGTTCAAGTATTTTCGCTGGGGAATTTCTTTGGCAGTTTTTTTTTTTTTAGTTTTCCTTAACCAAAAATCAGAAAATAGGAGTATGTGTTCTTTGCTGGTGCCTGCTGGCGTGGAGAACCAAAGTGTATGTATTGTATTTTTGGATTACACATATATATCATTTATTTATACAGGGTGTTGGGAAATTTAATGCAAATATTTTAGCCACAAGGAGTCATCATAGTCGTGCACTGTGGTGTATTTTTTTGGGCAAAATTCAGTTTTTTTCCAAAAATTACAGCGTTTTTAATTTTCATTCCGAAAAACAGTCTTCGCTGTAAAAAATGTTTTTCAACCAATTTTGATGGAAATTGTAACAAAGTAAATCTCTCAATGCTCCATGCGCACATGTTGTCAAAATTTGGAAAAAGTGTAAAATAACTAGGAAAATGAAGTTTAAATTCAAAATAGGATGCATTAATAATCACAATTGTAAAAAAAAGAAACCTACGAAGAAGGCCTATTTCAAAACCTTTCAGATGATGTAATGCATGACATAAAAGAATCAGATTAAAATCAATTTGCCAGGAGGAGAACGGTTATAAGTTCACCAGTATTGACGCGCACCCACATGTTGCCCTGCCACTGCACCAGATAGACATGGCTAGACGAACTTGAGTGCTGCGGTAAGTGGGTTTTACTACGTTTGAGGAGAATGTTGGTATAAAGATACAAATTTGACAGCTTTAACCTGTTTCATGATATCGATTGTGGTACTGTAAACATGTTGAATATTTTTATTTTAACTTATAGTAAATGAAAATCAGGTTCCCGTGGACACATTCATACGTGGATGTGAAAAAAAATTAAAGTGTAATTTTACAACACAAAATTATTTAGCTACTGGAACTCATATCCCGCTATATTACTTTAGTACATGATGTATCATCATTCAGGATTAAGATTCAAGTTACAACAGATGTTTAAAAGTTTCCCAGTTTCTTCTATGCACAACCTGCACCGATTTTCCAAAGACTGCCGCGCTCGTTCAAACACTCCTCTCTTTTCTGCTATGTCTCCAGCAGCCACCGCAATCCGTTCAATCAAATCTTCCTCAGATTCCTCGGGGGTCTCATACACTAGGTTCTTCATATGTACCCACAGAAAAAAGTGTGATGGGTTCAGATCAGGAGACCTAACAGGCCAGTTACGTGATCCTCCACTTCTTATCAATCTGTCTGGAAACTTAATGCTCAATGTACCCCTTGCTGCTTTTGAAAAATGAGGCGGGGCACCATCTTCTTGAAACCACATTCTGCAGAAAATATCAAGAGGGACATTTTCAAGCAATACGGGAAGAGTCATTAGCAGGAAAATATTGTAAGTATCCTCTGTGGGTGTTGCAGGGAAAATGTATGGACCGATCATGTGATTCCCTACAATACCTGCCCAAACGTTGACACTGTACCGATGTTGATGTTTGTGTTCAATAATGTTGTGGGGATTTTGTTCTGCCCAGTGGTGCCGGTTTTTATGGTTAAAAACCTCTTGAAATATTTGCTTCATCTGTAAAAAGAATGGATGATGAAAAATTCCAATTCTAGCGTGGCTTATTAAGAAACCATCTTGAAAAAACAACCCGAGGTTCGTAATTTGCTGGTGGCAATCCTTGAACTCTTGAACTCTTTCATTTCAGATCGCTCACACGCAAAACGTTCTACACTTCAGTATGATCTCTGATCCCCAGTGCATCAGCAACACAACGACAACTTTCATTAGGATGATCTTGAATGTACATTAGAACCTTTCGCTCCCGGTCAAGATTTAATCTTTCTCTCCCTGTGCTAAGTCGATTGAGCTTAAAGAGACAGTTTCTCGAAGCCTCCGATGAATAGCAGTGAGGGTCCTTAGATTTGGCACATTTCTGTTCGGAAACTTATTTTTGTACTGAGTTGCTGCTTGCCTCGAGTTACCTTGTACTTCTACGTCAGTCATATGAATGTCAGTCATTTCTTCATTTGTGAATAGTTGCATGACTGAGCAGCAGTTAGCAGTGTTACTCCTGAAACAACGAAATCCAGAAACCAAATGATGAGCAACCAATCGTCCGGCGGAAAATTCCGCTCATTTACTCTTTTCTTCTTACTTAAAAAAAAGGTATTTTTTTAATACTCGTATTAGCAACACGGTTGCAAATACAATGACCCTTATAAGGGTTTTAAAGCCGTAAATACTCAATGAAGTGACGAAATAAGAGAATACGTACCTAGACGAGATTTAAGCTGTAGCTTTCTAATAATTTCATTCTAATCTACATATAAAATGTTGGTAAATTTCACCATGCTTAATCACTTTAAATATTACAACTTGTGTTTTATCCCAACATTCTCCGCAAACGTAGTAAAACCCACTTACCGCAGCACTCAAGTTCGTCTAGCCATGTCGATCTGGTGAACTGACAGGGCAACATGTGGGTGCGCGTCAATACTGGTGATCATGTATCAGTTTTTCTCCCGAAAAATGCACTTAATCTGATTATTTTTTGCCAATCATTACATCATTTGAAAGGTCTTGAAAGAGGTTTTCATCGTAGTTTTTCGTTTTTTAAATTTGTGACTTTTAATCTGTGCACCCTATTTTGAATTTGAAAGTTATCTTCCTAATTATTTTACACTTTTTTCAAATTTTGACAACATGTGCTTATAGAGCATTAAAAGATTTACTTCACAACCAATATCTATTAAAATCGTTTGAAAAATGAATTTTTTACTCTGAAAATTGTTTTTCGGAATGAAAATTAAAAGCGCTATAACTTTTATAAAAAAACTGAATTTTGCCAAAAAAATTACATCACAGCGTACTGATATACATACATTGTACCTTTAAATATATTATACATTTATCTATACATTATATATTAGATTTGTATATATAATATATAATATAAATACCTTGTACATGACATGTATTTTACATACATAATTACCTGTGAAATTTAAAAAATTGATATTCACTCTAGAACCTGAGTAATATGTAAAAAAACTATTCGTGAAGTAAAATGAAGTAGAATTTATAATAGACACTTTCCCAAAAATGCAATACGGCCTATGGATGATATATTCCCCAGGCACTGTAGCCTATGAATTGTGTATTCCCCCCCCTCAGGGGGATACAGCTGTTGTATCTATGGGAATTAGCGCTCCCAGGGGGACTATGTGAGGGCCTGAGCTAAGGGTTAAGTAGGCTTCCTTTTTGTTGAAATAAAATAGGTTTTTGTTCTGTTACGGACCATCTTTTTTCGGTTCACTGCTGTCCTTTTTTTCAGCTCCTACTACTTTCTTCTTCAACTTTTTCTTTTTTCATGAACTTCTTTCTCATCTTTCTGTTTCTATGCCCTTTCTGCATAGATTCCACGTTCCCTTAACTCCATACNCATATTCCCCAGGTAATGCGGCTTATAGATGACATATTCCCCAGGTAATGCGGCTTATAGATGACATATTCTCCATTTGAGGCGGCCTATGAATCATTCCCAGGTGATGCGGCCTATGAATCATTTCCCAGGTAATGCGGCCTATGAATCATTCCCAGGTGATGCGGCCTATGAATCATTTCCCAGGTAATGCGGCCTATGAATCATTCCCCAGGTGATGCGGCCTATGAATCATTCCCCAGGTAATGCGGCCTATGAATCATTCCCCAGGTGATGCGGCCTATGAATCATTCCCCAGGTAATGTTGCCTATGAATCATTCTCCAGGTAATGCGGCCTATGAATCATTCCCCAGGTGCTGGGTGCTATGGTGATGCTGCTGGTTGGGGGGACCGTGTCTCTAGGGGCTTTGGGCCTCGAGCTCCTGGTGGGGCGGTGCTGTGCCTCCCCACGTCCTGGGGTATGTCGGGTGTTGAATTTTGTCCCATGTTATTACTGAGAGCAGGGTGTTGAATGTTGACCTTTATTATTACTGAGAGCAGGCATTGAATGTTGCTTTATGTAATTACTGAGAGCAGGGTGTTGAATTTTGCCCTATGTTGTTACTGATAGCAGGGTGTTAATATATACTTAAATTTGGTGCATTGAAGCTCTCAGAAGCATGTATTTATATATTTATGGGATCCGATGTGTTGGAAGACTCGTATATCTCACAATTTTAACATGAAAACAAATATATAACATCGTGTATTCATATATATACATAACACACGAACTCATTTTACTACTGAATAAACACCACGACGCCCAATACGCTAGAAGAATGCACATAATTTTGTTTTTTTTTTGACATAATTTATGATTTGTGAACATAATTTTATGTTTTCTACACACAATTTTGTTTTTCTGAGCATAATTTTATGTTTTCTGTACTTCAGAAGGAGAGGGAACGGTCAGGCAGCGTCATGACGTCAGCATGAGGCGCGTGCCCACCTCCAGCCTCCACTCAATTCTACTCTCGCTCTTGCAGCTGGTTTTCGCCCATTGATTTTTTTAATATAGTTCGTTCTTGCTTAATTTCAGGCTATTTTTTCTTTTGCGTATTACTGTATGATTTCTGTTTTTATTCTTAGGAATTACTGAAATATTTTATTTTTCACTTGTGGTGTGGCTGGAGATTTCCAGTTTTTCCATTTTCATTTCCGAGTGTTGCTATATATTTTCTGTTTATTTTGTTGTAAATGGGTATTTTCAGGGGTACATGGGTATAATGTGGTTAATTTTCAGGTTTTGTTTTATTTTTGGGCATTGCTAGTTCTCGGAACTGATTGCCGAATGCATCAAACAATGGGAATTCTCAATAACACATTGAAAAAGAATTTGAATAGTCAGTAATGGTGATAATTATCATGATTTCATTAGATTTATCAATTAATCAATGATTTCATTGCATTATATAACACAAGCACTAACGAGAGTACCGTAGAAAAGAGTACATCGCAGTGTGACTATGAATGATGCTCCTAATTCACTCATTTTATGCAATGCCCTTCTCTATTCTCGTCCCATTTTTACAGAATGTATAATAAAAAATTGTACGTCAATTCTTACTAAAATCAATAAAAAACAATGCTTGTTAACGGCTATGAAAGAAAAATGAGAAATTGTTGTACGCCTCGAAAAGAAATCTAGGCTATGAATAAGGTGAATTTAATTTCAATTTATGAACCAATGTGTGAAAAAATCAATAATCACATAAATGAAACGCTGAAAACGATATATTTATGATTAAGACAAAGAGTAATAAATTCTTGTGTGTATAAAATAATTAAAATCAAATTAATGAAAGAGCGAGATTTTCCTGAAAAAATATCCCAGTAACATAATAAATGTCGACCAACAAATTGACAAGTGCATACATTTGTTTTTTTTTTAATATCCTATGTAAAACACGTATGTTCTTATACTAGTTGTCTTCAAAGATGTCGGGATTTGATATTTTTCCTGTGTAAATCTTACAGATGTGGATGACCAACAAAAATATCCATTCTAATAATACCAGCGATTAAGACATTCTTGTACTTCACACAGATCACAGATACATCATTAAAATTCCTTATGTGAGCCACAGAGCGGACACCGAACAAATATAGAAATCAACACTATTTATTCAATAAAGTGCCAGGTGCCTCAATGATTTTATAAATATATTTTACTGGTCCGTAATTTTTCCTGTGTTATTACGTTATGGATTTGCTTGCTTGGTTGGTATCATAGATACGAGTACCATTCAAATGACTAAAAAATAAGAACGGGCGTATGTTCACTTTGGTTTTTTAGTTAAAATTATTGTTAGTTAAAATTATTGCTTGAAACTTAATCTGTTATTTAGAAAATGCATTTTATCGAGCTGAAAAAATTATGGCAAATTTTTTTAAAAACTTTCTGTCCGATAATAATTAATTAAACAATAATACTTAGTTGTTGCTGGGTCGGTTGGTGCGTGTGTCCGTGACTCTCATTAGGATGACCTTAATGACCTCATCTGTGATACGAATTTTTCCAGTGCACAAGTACAAGAATATTACAATCGCGGATACTATTAGGTTTATCATCCACATCTGCAAGATTTGTCTAAAGAAAATATCAAATCCCGTCATTTCTGACGGGTCGTGTACACTAGTAATTGAATAAAGAAGGACACCAGGGGTAGTATTTGGTAATATTTCCAATCAATTTATTTTTAAATCATTCTATCCTCATTTTTTGCTCATTTCAATAGGTTTCACTCCTCTCAGCAGGCATTGGATAAGCAATAGGCCAAGGTTTGTGTATCCTATGTTATTGGGACTGGCGCCCCTAAAGGGAATACTGTTACGTCCCCTCAGCGATAGGTAGTCTTTCGGGACTTCTGTCCTGCGTGCCCACCTTGCTTCTTTCAGTTTTCACGCCTTCTTTCTTATCTCTTCGTTGTCTTTTGCTTCTCTTCCTTCCTAACTTGCTGTTTGAGTTCGCACGGTGTAAGGACGCACCTTGAGCAAAGATTCATTCGTTTTTAACTCGCTGTTTCTGTACGCAGGATGTGGTGGGGGGGGCACACCTTGTGCTCAGATTCCCTGTTTTATACAGTCTGTTCTAAATGGTCCCTTCTCCTTCCTCTCTTATCTCCGCAATGGCAGGAGAGCGTCCAACTAACTAATTCATTCATTCAAAGGCGAAAAAGAATATAATACTACCTAACATGTTTAATTTTATGATCGTTTACATCATGCTAGCCCGCTCCATATTGACTTGGATGATTAGAATTTATAGATTTCATTGAAACAAACATTTTCATAAGCAATATATAATTATAGGTAAGTCATGATGGGTGCATGATGCGAAAATTTTACAAATGAAACCAAAAAAAAATACAGTGTAAAAAATATGGTGATATCAACATAGGAGAGTCAGTCTTCAAGATCGTTCTAGTAAAAAAACATGTTTCTTTATTGGTAACCCAATGAACGATATATAACTATAACAATTAACAACGTTTTGTGCCAATTCTGGTTGTCAAAGAGATGATTTACATACAGGATAAAATGAAAATGATTGTAAAGATTCCTGGTTTAAAAATAATTGTAATAAGTGAACGTTTCGGCTTTAAGCTCAAGCCATTATCAACACCTGTAAAAGTGAATTGAAATACAGCAAAACGAAATAGCTAAAAGACAAAATGAATACTGCTTAAAATGGCATCAAAAAAAGGAAATGGAAAACTTATAATGCAGTTAATTTTTAGATATCTGACTGTTTCTAACTGGAATGATGACAACATTGACTTTAGAGCTGGTTTCAATTGTTTAATGCTAAGAAATTCTAGTATATGTAGGTCGTTTTTTTCCACAGAAACTCAAAATTTAAAAACCAGATTTGCTCACTATGTATTACACTGCACTGCTCTGCGTGATCACTAAGGGCTGAAAAAGAGGGCCTAGCTAAAACTCTACTCGTTCAGGAGCTCCAACCAACGTGCTCGAGAAATTCTATTATAAAATACGCTGGGTGCAACCCACATAGCTTGACCCACACAGCGGTCAACAATCCATATAGATTATGCGAGAGCACAGTCTAGTAGGCAGACGGTCTTTAAATCTAAAGAAAAATCCCATGGTAAACTTGTTTGTCAATATTGGAATAAAATCTAAGCAATTGTAAAATTTCTCCGCCAGCTTTGAAACGTCACTGGCTAGCTTCTCGGACTGTGCACCATAAAAGAGCAAGTTGCAATAGAATTTCTTTTTCTTCACAGTTGTCTCAGAGGAGGTCGGTATATATTTTTTGCCTAAAAATAGCCCTACAATTTTAAAGATTAGTTTATTTGGAAAACCATTGTTGCTAAAAACCAGTTTGTAGAAAATTAAATTCATCATGCATGCTGCGGTAGGTTGAACTTATCTGTTTTAACGCTATTGAGCAGAAGTTAAATCTAAGCTAATTTCCGAAATTCTTTCTAAAAAACTGTATGCCTCAGGCTCAGCACCTGGTGTACTTTACGGTCTTCCTAAAATTCGTAAAGTAGATTTTTCATCAAAGTTTCAAGTACGTCCAATATTTGCTGCGCATAATTGTCCTACCTTTAAACTAGCTAAGTATCTTGTCTCTGTTTTGAATCCATGCACCTCTAGCCATTTTACTGTTACGAATTCTCAGCAGTTTGCCGCTGAAATCAGTAGCTTGAAAATAGATACCCCTTGTTTTATTGTCTCGTTCGACGTTGTAAATCTTTTTACTAATGTGCCTCTACATGAGACATTGCAAATTTGCTTATTGTACCTGTATCAGCCTAGTCAAGTAGTGTTAGGTTTGACTGTGAATTATTTTAAAACCTCACTCAAAATGGCTGCGCTGAATTCAGTTTTAATGTTTCAAAGTTGGTTTTATAGGAAACAGAAGGCTTAAGAATGGGTCTCCCATTAGGACCGACTTTCGAAAATATTTGTATGTGTCATCATGAAGTGAACTGGTTGTCTGAGTGTCCCCTAGACTTTAAACCAATTTTTTACATGAGGTATGTTGACGACACTTTTGTTAAATTTCTTGAGGAGTGTCACGCAAGAAAATTCTTGGACTACATTAATTCCAAGCACGCTGATTTGAAATTTACGATGGAATGTGAAACTATTCATGCGCTTGCCTTTCTAGACTGATCAGTGGAAAAACAACATCAAAGATTCGTAACTTGTGTTTATAGGAGAAATACCTGCACGTGCTTAGGCACTGGCTTTTCAGTTTTTGTTTATTTAGATTTAAACTAAATAGCGTTAAAACCGTACTGCATCGCGCATTTCATATGAGTTCAACCTACCGCAGTTTGCACGATGAATTTAATTTTCTTCAAACTTTTATCAGCAACAATGGTTTTCCAAATAACCTAATCTCTAAAATGGTAAGGCTATTTTTAGACAACAAATATATACCGACCAACTCTGAGACAACTATGAATAAAAAGAAATTCTATTGTAACTTCCTCATTTATGGTGAACAGTCCGAGAAGCTAGCCAGTGACGTTTCAAAGCTGGTGGAGAAATTTTACAATTGTTCAGATTTTACTCCAATACTGACAAACGAGTGTACTATAGGATCGTTTTTTAGATTTAAAGACCGTCTACCTACTGAACTGTGCACTCGCATAATCTATGAGTATTGTTGCCCGCTGTGCGGGTCTAGCTATGGTGATTGCACCGAGCGTAGTTTTAGAACAAGATTTTTCGAGCACGTTGGTAAGAGCTCTAGAACGGGTAGAGTTTCAGCTAAGCAATCTTTTTCAGCCATTAGGGATCACGCAGAGCAGTGTAGCGTGATAATAAGCAAATCAGATTTTTCAATTTTAGATTTCTGTGCAAATGAATACGACCTACATATACTAGAATCTCTTTACATTAAACAATTGAAAGCAGCTCTTAATTCAATGTTGTCATCATTCCAGCTAAAAATTGCCAGATTTTCAAAAAATGATTGCAGTATAATCTCTTCATTCCCTTTTTTGCACTGTTTTAAGTTGTACATTTATTGTCTTATAGCAATGTCGTAGTTTCTGTATTTCAATTTGCTTCAATAGGTGTTGATTATGGCTTGAGTATGAAGCCAAAGCGTTCACTTATTAAAATTATTTTTAAATCAGCTATCTTTACTATAATTTTCAATTTAAAACTGCAAGAAAAATACTTGCTGTGCTCGTCGCAGCTGGGTGGTTAAGAACCCGCCCTTCCGTGAAGGGTTCGAATCCCGGCGCTGCGCGGCGACTTTCCCCGTTGAATATAAGGGAAACACTCAAAGCCCAATTCCCCACTCTACCCAGGTGTCTGCAATGGGTATCGGCTTGACCGGGGGTAACGGTCATGGCGCTCTGGTGTAAGTTATAAGGCATATGAAAAACCAATGTACGAGGTGATTTGCATCAGGCTTAATTGGAATAAAGCATCCTGTCACCGTGTAAACGTTGATGTCAGTCATTGATTTCAAAGTTCATTTGTGAGTTGCAGACGGTGGTGGCTGCTGCGTGTGACACAGGCCATGGGTGGGGCAACAAGCGCTCTAAGGGTGATGGCATCCGTGCTAAACTTTCGAAAATTACAATAATGCAGATCTTGGTTAGTAGCTGATTGTAGAAAATGAGCTGCATAAATGACTATATTACTGAATGTTGCAAAATTTTATCAATAGTATGAAACTTTCTTCATTTTGATCCAGCTTGTTTTGATCAAATTTTAACCAAAATGTAGCATGCTGACTTGAGTCTGTAAAATGGTACCTACTAAATTTTTAATGGTTTGTGCCTGCACAATGTATAAAGCATTACACACGGCTGCTTCGGCCAGTAGTAATGAAGCTCACTTCCATTTATTGTAAATATTTAATTTTAAAATTTTCAATACAAATCGAGCAGTCATTAACGACCACTACACACCGCCAAGGTTACTGTCTGCCATGAAAGATATCGGTAAGCAGGGTTCCTTATATTTCTGTGGAAGATGTCTCGGAAAATTTTCCTGCAATGTTTGACTCGCCTACACACACACTTAGGTATTTTCATGGCACAAATATCATTAAATCTATCAGATTAATTGATTTTTTTCTACTTACGGACAAAAAGTTTTCTGTAAAAGTTATTGAACGACGAATGGTTCAAATTCAGGCTAAGTGGTCAATGTCAGTTGGAAAAAAAATCCAAGGACTTGTAAGGCAGTTAAACCGAGCTCGAATTCCTTTTTTAATCGAAATCAATTTATCTAGTAAACGAATATTCATCCATTTTGCCTAACTTTGTGGTGAGCGCTCACAATCACGCCCTGTGGAGTGCCGGCAACGCGAGGACTTATCTCGGCCTGTTTCATGGTAGAAGAAACAAGGTAGGGTCAATCTAGTTTTATTATCGGCCGTGTGGCATTCCTGACGTCATGGAAACGAACTAATGCATTGCTCGTATTCCATCTAACAACACTGCTAGCCCCAAATCTGGCCCCTCTTTTGGCCTAACGACATGTCGAATATGGTGACTTCATGAAGTTGGTTTGAAATAAAGCTAATCGAACAAAAGCAGGTGTATTTTCCTCCATAGAAATAGCTCTACCTTGTAGCTTCTACCGTGGCCTGCATCCCTAATACCGGGAGACCATCGGGCTTCAGTCGCCTTTGCGCATGAGTGATCCGGTAGTGGAAACACGGTCTGGGGCTACCATCCAGGCCTGGGAGCTAAGCATCCTTGATGCCATCAAGGCCCCGGTCCCTCAGAGGTTCAGAGACGACGACCGATGTAGCTGTCGCTGTTGCTCACGCGTCGCGAGATTGTGTCACGAGCCGCCTTGTAGGGCAAATCAAATGCCGGCGATAGAGCAGCCGAATACTTCAGACATCGCCATCAACAGTGCATCACTACAGATGGTTACTATCTTCCTGATGCCTTCTTCAAAAAGTGAGCTCAAAAATGGCATTGTACTCTATACTGATTCGATTAAACAAACAAGTAATTCAGTAAGCGTGGTTATATTTTTCTTAACAACCTTTCAAAACGCGGGAATTTAATTTGTTTCACCATTTACAAGCAGCTTTTCTCGTGCATCGCTGCCTCCGTTTGCACCTCAGTCAGGTGAGTGAGGGCCTCATTACCACGGTTTGCACCTCAGTTAGATGAGTGAGGGCCTCACTGCACCGACCTGCACCTCAGTCAGGTGAGTTAGGGCCTCACTGCACCGATCTGCACCTCAGTCAGGTGAGTGCGGGCCTCACTGCACCGACCTGCACCTCAGTCAGGTGAGTTAGGGCCTCACTGCACCGACCTGCACCTCAGTCAGGGGAATTAGGGCCTCACTGCATCGCTCTGCAACTCAGTACAGGAATCCCTTTTCATTATAAAAGAAATACCTACCTTGAACAAAACGCGATCAGCCTTCCCGCTGCAATTAGTATAGTCTCTGTCTCTCTTTTTTCTTTTAATGTCACGTATTCTACTGAGTAATGTACTTTGAACTTGTTATAACTCGGTGTTTTGTATTTTTTCACATAGTTGAAAATGACCAAAAATTGGTCGAAGCGTTCTCTTTTTTTATTGAAATGTTTTTTTTAAAGAAATATGATTTCTAGTAAAGCGATTTTCTTTGCTCTTTTATTCATCGTCAGCTCCTACTCATCCTGCAGGAACTACTACGGTATTAATCGTGACGCGTTGAGGGGGATAATTTTAACAAATTGTATGCAAAAACAAACTCGAAAAACATTACGGGAACCCCAAGAGATTTTTCCTTACCAATTATTTTCATTTATTTAAGAAATGAGTACTCCTAATTAGAACAAGCTTCCTTATGTTCAGTAACACTAGCTTAGTTTATTCTTCTCTAACATCAATTTTAATCATTACTGAATAAAAAATTTAACGGTACTAAAATATAACCATTTTAAATGAACTTTCGCTATTAAATATATGTTCATACTTAGTTCTATCTATCATTATACTTGTATAACAAATAATTTATTTTTGGTGTTCGTACACAGTGTCAACTGAAGTTATCGATAAAATCACGCTCGAGGCGAAACCATTGAGCGAATGAAGAGAACGCTAAATATTGCCAAACAGGGTTAAGCTTTCAAGTCAACGGCGTAAAGGATTACTATATGAAGTTGTTCCGCTTTTGTTCGCTAGTCAGGAATCATTTTTGCGTAATAGAAAATAAGTCTCAGAAAATTCGAGAACTAAGCAATTCGAGTTACACAAACGTTCAGTACATCAAAATCAGGCTGCAGTTGTCTACCTCACGGAAGACATGCACCTATCTAATCTGGAATAATAACATGACTCATATTTTGCTGGCTATCATGGAATATCAACGTGCAAGACACGCAGACAAAACAGTAGCGCACCACACCTTACATGCATCTCGTGAATTGTGGAAGCGGAAAGCTCTCAACGTATAAACAGACCATCCAGTACAAAGTAAATTTTAGGCTGACCGGAACGAATACTCCACGAGACGATAACATGAGCAGATCAATAGAGTAACCACTTGCAAGTGTTCATTGTACAATCGTCCTACGCCAACCTCTAAGAAAAAAAAGACAACAAATAAAATTTGCACAAACCGGAAACTACAACTTAGCGACGAAGCTTGCACAGCGAAGTGGAAATGCATGTCGTAATGAAAACAATGTAAAACTGCATTAAAATAATGGTTCGCTACCTACAAAACAATCCACCGAAAATGCATCAAATACAAATTGTTGCATCCAGCGTGGACAGTGATAGGTTCAATATTTTTCATTATTCCACTCAAATTTAAAGGCAGTTGTTGAAAGCAATTTTGAAAATATTAATTATAAGATGGATCGTGCCTTGATTTAGCTTTGATTAAGTATTAACATAAAATGAGCTTGTGACTATTGGTCGGTCTGAAGCATTATGAAAATGTAACGAAATGGATTACAAAGTGTATGTATTTCATCAAGGAAATTAATCAGAGCTGCGACGTGAACAGACATTGGAATGTCTGATGTCGTTATTCAGAAAAAAAGTTAACGAGTT
>JACJUY010008706.1:0-11055 GCA_014220935.1 Platorchestia sp. MABIK | reverse complement strand
TTGTAGTGGTAAAGGGAGGCTAAAACTTTCTTATGTAATAATAATAATTTACTGTTTTTCAATGCTTAATACAGTTAAGTATTCACCCAGATTGTGTTGTATGTATAACATGAGTGGTAGTTGATTAATAAGGAGTTGATATTTCAAATAATTAAATATGAACAGTATGGATTGAAGCATGTTTTTCTAGTATGTAGAGCAGTATGATTAATGGTAGAGTTGAATGTTGAATATTATAGACTTCATATGAGTAGAGTGTATGACAGTGTCATTCAAGTGAAGTCAAACACTTTCTCTGATTGCCCATGCTGAATAAAAGAATTGCACATGTTGGTAGGTGGATAACACTATCCATTTTGACATAAGAAATGTTTTGTGTAAATTACTGGGGTGACTAGAAGTAGAAATTTTGTAAGTTAATGAGTTAAGGTAGGGTAATCGTGCAGAGATTAAGAAATTTTGAGTCATTGCAGATAGTTATAGTTTTATATGAAATGATATATGTACTATCTGGAGAAGATAACAAGCTGCCAAATGTTTGCGCAGCTGTGATGGAGAAATAAAGAGAATCAATGGAAATTTTCTGGTAGAAATATTTTATGTGGTGTTGAGACTTAATTAGTATGAGCATTTAATTAAAATTTAAATAACATGTCATTGCATTTGTAACTTAATTTAAGTACAAGGACTGCTTTGGTAAGATAAATTTATACACAGATTAGGACTGGTGCATTCGTCATTGCAATTTTTGATGAGAGTAGAAAACTTGATTGGGTTACAAAATGTCTATGAAGGGTTTAAAAATGCGATACTTGTATGACTAAATTAAAGCTTGAAAAAATGTACTGGAATAAAGATAAGTGGTATTAGAGTGATCTGTTCATTCTATTTGTATAAGTTTGAATGTTAAGGGAATAAAGTACATGTGAATCTGTCCATTTGATAGGCAGCAGAATACTTTCTCACATGTAATGCTGTTGATCAGTGCGAGTGTAAAAATAAAATCGCATGTTACAGGGCCGTATAATTAACAGTAGAGGTGTAAAAAAGGTTCTGACGTGAAGATATTACGAGCGTCACACGCAAAAGTGTTGCGCGGGTGTTATCATTCTGTAGCAACTCCTCTCACTTTCCTATTCTGAGCCCCCTCAGGGGATACAACTATTGTATCTATGGGAATTAGTGCTCCCAGGTGGAAAATCTGTGAGGGCCCGAGCTTAAAGTTAGGTAGCCCTTCTTTTTGTTTAAATAAAAATTTTTTGCTATGTTAAGGACCACCTTTTTCGGTTCACTGCTGTCCTGTTTTTCAGCACCTACTACTTTTNGAGTAGGGCGTTTAAAGTTTTTATGGTCGTGCCGGTGCCGTAGCACCTCTCGATATAAGTGTTTCATCCAATTTATTGGGCTTTATGATTCTCTTATGTGGGTCATAATTTCTTGTGCAACTTTGTACTACGTAGTCGTTCGCTAACACAGATTGATTATTCGCAGTGTGCATTTCTGTCGTTTTTTAACCATCTCATTTTGATGGTATATATCGTTAATCCAAGCTCACAGTTTAAATTTGCATTATGTTTGACCTCATTTTATGTGCCATTTCGTTCAATATTCGCTGTGTGATCAATCACAAGCTTTAACTCACGTGTCCAATTTGTAATGTTAAATAAATTTTATTGGTAAATGCTCATTGTAGATTTGATTATCCCGCGCTGATTATAGATTACTAAGGTGGTTAAGACCATGGCTGCTTAGAAACATCAATGTTGATACGCCACGCTCATTGAACAAAGGCGCAAATTAACAACACCGTTTGTGAGAGAAGCAAATTTGACGTAATTCGAACTTACTCTTGGAGGGAAAGACAGGAAATGAGTCCCATATTCTATAGTACAAATTATGAGAAATCTTTCATAACTTCGGAATAAAAGTTAATATAAGTGCTTACCGGAGTTTCCATTACCCGATAGGTACTAAATGATTTTATCTGGTTAATGGAGAAGGCCTTGGCAAGCAAGACATATAAACTCACCTATCCTCGAATCTCCTAAACAGTTAGGCCTATCTTGCAATCAGATGATCTCTTACTTCAAGTTTTTACTCGGAGGTCTCCATTTAAAGAAGAGAATGTTGTTGAGGCGCAATACACTAATGATGTTAGTGAAAAACACGGACAAACAGCTGCTGGAACAATAAACGAAATTGTCATAAAACTGTCGAAGAACGAAATAATATCTAAGGATCCCTGCTTGGCTGAAATATAGTTCAGCCTTATATCTTCGTAGCAACTACACTGCGTGTCAAATTTTTAACGAGATAACATTTTTTCAATCATATCAAAACCATCTCATAAAACTGCATGGAAATTTCAGGGACTGTTGACAATACTATTCCGTTATTACAGCTAACAAATAAAAAGATTCAAACCAGTATTAGTGTATAATATGGCACTAATTACGAATATCTGTTGATTTGAGTGTGCTAAATTAATAACGAAGAGGTCTGTCTTGACATTATAATGGGTTGTAAAGGTGTTTTAATCAATTTAGAAAAGGATAATATAAACGCGCAGTTAAGGAAAGGGAAAACTACTCACGAAATTTCGAAAATGATAAAAAGACTTTAAAAGAGACCAACAAGCTGTGAAGAACTTTTCCATGAACCCTGCAAAAGTACGTATGAGGCTGATAAATGTAATTCAAGAGTGGTTTCACGCCATTCTCTGTTTCAAATTAGATGTGAGATTGATAAGAATCCAGGAATGACAAGAAGAAAATTTTTTGAACACTCGATGTCGCCGCCTGAAGGAAGTAGCAAAATCAGTTAAGGGCTGTGACTAAGCCGGCATTGAAGCAACATCATGTACAAAATCGATTGAACAGGCAGAGGACAACTTGAAGACTGACTTTTCCAAAGTTTTGTTCACGGATGAAGTGCGTGTCACTCATGATGGTCCTGATGGCTGGAGCAAGGGATGGGTCCTGGATGGACGAGATCGCCATCAGCGATTGAGGCGCCAACAAGGTGATGGTGGGATCATGATTTGGGCTGGGATTATCGGAGGTACTTTGGTTGGTCCATGAAAAGTCACAGAAGGCGTGAAAATGACATCGGATGCTCACATAGCTTTTTTGAAGGAGCACCTTGAGCCATGGCTGAAGAAACAAAGGTTGACGTTCAGAAGAACCATTGTTTTCATGCAAGATAATGCTCCCTCACATGCAGCAAACAAAACTATAGAGTATCTGCAACAACTGGCTTTCTCTGGGCTTTGAAAGATGGAGTGGCCCGTGAATTCCTCAGATTTGAACCCAATAGAGAAGCTATGGAGCATCATGAAGAGATGACTTTCCGCAAATGAACTACAACTCAATGACAGAGATAATTTGTGGGATGCCCTCGATGTGACATCGCAGGAAATAACCGTTGATCAAATCACAACTTCAACGAATTGTATACATCAGCAAATTTTTCAGGTCATTTCTAAGAAAGGAATGCATATCCCATGCTAATAATGTAAAGGTAGAAATTTAAAATGCATTTATTGTGTTCTCAGCATTTTCCAAGTTCATTTGATGTTTGTGAGTTATTTATATCCAGGAAAACCATAACAGGAAAGAAGTCATGGGTTTATTGTGTTTTCCTTTGCCTGGTTAAATAATTTGGCACATTTAGATCATCAGATGTTCGTAATTAGTGCCATGTTGTACACTAGTACTGGTTTGAATCCTTTTATTTGTTAACTGGAATGACGGCATAGTATTGTCAACATTCTCTGAAATTTCCATACAATTTTATCAAATGGTATCTGAAATGTTTGAAAAAATGTTATCACGTTCATAATGTGACACGCAGTGTATTTAACTCTTCATCTAAGATGGAGCTCCACATAAAGTTAATTTCCCTACTGGTGAAGCTGTTTCAAATTGTACTGCGAATAAAGTAGACTCAGTGACATCTTAAACTCATACATCAGCTAATTTTATAGAAGCTCATCCACGTGGGTCTTCTGGTGCGCGATCAAAGTGAGACGAAAATCATATTTTGAAATACCTTCAATTGCGGAGAAATGAGGGCATGGAGAAAAATGTTATAATATCAAAATATCAAATAAAGAATACATATTAGCAGTATTTCATGTTCACTGGAGAAAAATGTTTGTTTAGCTCTGTAATATGAGTTGGACGAAAATAAAATTGATGTAATTACCAATGTGTGCAGTGTCATTTTGAATTAATCGTGATACGGAATTTCGTGGGCTTTAATAATTTTATTTAGTTTGGCTTACGTTAAAGGTCATTTGTGATTTCCCTCGTACGGTTTGAACATATTTTGCTTCTTTTTCATTGAGGGTGGATTAATAAATTAGCAAGTACGGATAAGAACCATTGAACTAAGAATAAACCCAATACTTGAAACCATTCTCATCCTCTTGCTTTTTTCCAACATTCGTTTCATTGGTCTTGCATTATTTTTTGTCCATTCCGAGATTTGAAATTTTCTGCAGAGGTATAAAATGTTTCACGCTATCGTAGGCCTTTGAAAGTGAAACAACAGTTACAAGAGTTCTTCACGCCGCTCAACTGCTAATGGAATTGTGTAAAATTGGCTGTGAGAATCACAAGGCGACTCTCGGGTTGCATTCGCAAATCATATGACGTTATCCCTGATATCGCGCTCAGGCGTCGGTAGATCATGGTGCGCTTTGACTAACACAACAACGATTACCCTGTGCACATTGCCAGGAACGAAGGTTACAAAATGAGTCGTACTTTCTCTCACAGGCTTCAGTAATGCTCACAGGAATCGGCACTCTAATTTGTAAAACAGAATTAACGAGTCAAATCTATTTATCATTGTTTAAGTTTTTGTACCAACAGGTACAATATTTACAGAAGATCATTTTTTTGAAGTCATAGCAGATTTTGGCGGGAAAGATTCGGGGCTTTAGGAGTCGTGGAGTTTGGTCATCTATAAACAATTATAATTGATGTTCTGGCTCAGCTGTTAACGACTCTATCAAAGCGATCCTGTATTCACAGTGTTAGCTATAAAACCGAGAAAGATATCCACCTCTCCGATGATTTTTTTGCTTGGGAGATTTTGTAAACGTAATGTCTACGTTTTAGCTGATTTATTACTGCAGTGGGCAGAACGTTCATCCAATATTGAAAGCCAAAAAATTGCACAACGGATAACTTTTTTTCAGATGTTCGGGTAGATTGTGTTTATGGATTGAGATAAGTTTGAATATCTACAACCTCAGAATTTGATGTTGTGTTGTGTAATTTTGTTTTGTTAGTTAATCTCCATTTTTAGCTTTTATTACGATTTAATAATCATCGATGTTTAATGGAGATTGAGCGATGCATAAATGTGTGCAGAATCATTAGATTTGTCCAATGTCTACCCAGTGCTACTAGACTGGCCGCACTGGGTCCAACACCGCAGGATTTCGACCCCGCCCACCCCTCTCCCTCCACCTCCGAGTTGCTACATGAAGTTGCCATTCGCGCCAATTTTTGAACTATGTAATACTACTGAGGTTTATTAACCTATCTGTTCGCTTAACAGTTATTATTAATCACTGCATTATAACCACTACAAGTACTTAGTAAGTGGATACTATAGCGGAATACCAAAGTTAACCTGCATTAATTCAATGTAATAAGTTAAGACAACGAACGCTGGTGTTTGGCCATTCGACCCTTCATCTCGGCACTCAAAAACAGGGATTCCCTAACTTTTTTAACTTAATCGTAAACTAACTGAACTTGGCCTACCCTAACCCAACCTAAACTAACCTAACCTACTAAACCTAACTTAAGTTAACTTACCTTATCTAAATTACCCTAACCTAACAATGCTGTAGCTGCTCGGAGGTGGTGCTGTAGCTGCTCGGAGGTGGAGGGAGAGAGGTGGGCGGGGTTGAAATCCTGCGGCATTGGACTCTGTGCAGACTGGTCCAGCCGTTGCCGAAATTTTCGATGTGGGCACACATCTTGTGTATAGGTTTCTCGTTTCCTACGGTTAGTGATTAATGCTTTTTTCTTTTTGCGTGGGAGCAAGATTGTATTTATTGCGGATAGGGAGTCTTAAAGGATTGAAATAAGCATAATATATGTCTGCAAAATTTTCCATCTGTCTCTTGGCAGTTTATGCAGAACTGCTAAATAAGGGCTTTAAATGCAGATGAAAACACCGACAGAAACGCCCGTAAATTTTCGCAGAACACACAAACATCTGCAATTTTTCACGCTCGTTACTTGTTGGTAGAAAACAGATACTTATCATTCATTCTAGTTCGAATTGTTCATTTCTTGAATTTCATCGGCCATTTTGTGTTATCGATAGCGATGAACAGGCTAAAGGGTCATTTTGTCTCTGCTTTTGTTATAACAATAAGCCTATACGTATAATTTGTACTGTAAACCTAAAAAATTAGAATTGTAATCAAATCACTCTTTCGACGTTCGTAGTTACTTCAGAATGTGTGTGAAACTTTATTTTTTCGCATTTGATTTCACAATCACTACTGAAGACGTGTGATTTAATTTTTAAATCTGAGTGATTTTTTTTGTTTAAAAGAGTCTCCTCGCAGGGGGTACAACTATTGTGAATTAGCGCTCCCAGGAGGAATATGGTAAAAGGAGTATGGAATACGCTTCCAGGAGGAATATGCCAGAGCTAAAAGTAACGAGGACCTACTTATGGTTGAAAGAAAATTTGTTTGTTTTGCTCTGGACCGCCTTTTTTCTGGTGCATTGCTGTTCTGTTTTTCAACACCTACTACTTTCTTCTTCAATTTTTATCATGTTCCATGAACTTCTTTCTGAGCATACTCTTAACATGCACCCTGTGCATAGATTCCGCATTCCTTAACTCCAAATTAACTAGTGCCTTTCACATTCCTCTCTTTGGAACGCCTTTTTTGCGGATAGGAAGGCTTAAACTAAGGTCTAATTTGCTTAGACGAGTCAGATATCCTTCACCTTAATTTTGTGTGAAACATTAAGTTCTTTTTAAATAGCCAACTCCGTTTATTATTTACTTTTAATATTTCTTGATTAAAATCTCTTGGAAAAGCCAATGACTGAAATAAGCTTTCGTGGTACGTGTTTTCAATTCGTCAAAGAAATAGATATAACTAGATTGAATTTAAAGTAACGTCCCCCAGCAGTTTTGTTGAAATGAAATTTCAACAAGCTTATTTCTCCAGTTTGAACTTGACGTCGTGGGTAGAAATCTAAAATGTATTACGATTTTACCGATAGAAATAGTGAGTTTATCCGATGGGAAGCGCATAATGCAGAGAATCATACAGTATTTTTTAATTGAGATTTCAGTGTCCAGCTCAATTTGTAGAGTGTTGAGCAGAGAGCTGGTGTTATTTGTCATATATCGAATGAATCTATCAGTCCTTTGCATTCTGTTTTCTAACTGGAATGACGAATGTTTTGTAATTTCCTTGCTAATGCTTTTATTTATTCCTGAAAGTTGAGGTTGATTTATTTTAATTCAAAAGTTTTGGTTATTTTTGCTGATAGATGACGAGCTGAGCAAAGTTTTTGTTGGCTGGCTAATTTTCAATCGAGATGGCTGTAACAAAATCATCAGCATTCAAAATTTGATCAATTGCCATAGAACATGTGTGAACTATAAATGTAAGTAATAAGTCATGTGTAAGCTTATTTACGGAATGGTTTAGTACAGCTGATGTCAGTGTTTGTTATTTCATTACAAAGAATTACCTATCAATTTATCACTGCCTAATTCTAATTCGGCGAATTAAATTTTCCAGGGATATAACAGATGCATAAAGAAAGTTTATCTATGAAATTTTTTAGCAAGGCTTTGTGTCAAATATGCCTATTTTGGTCATGGCTTTTATAATGTGGCAAATTGTAGAATTATTTCGTAACTCAAATGAAAAGAATTAAAACTGTGCAGCGGTTCCCTAACTTATATATTTTATGAACGTCTACATTAAGTTCATGAATCCTCAAAATCAAAAGAAAATGGCGTTGATGAAAAGTGCGNGTAACTGATATTGTCACAATTTTAAATGCTCCTTAATATGATGAGCACCAAATGAAAACGTTCGACAGGAAATAGTTACATAACTCGTCTATTGTTTCAACATCATATGGGTTATGCTTCACTGGAGAAACAAGTATACTGCCATGGAATCTTCATTTGGTTCAACGTCTTTTAAAACATCAAAATTAGCTCAAGATATTTATCTTAGTTACGTTGTGCTTATAAACGTTGCAAATTGATACTACAAACTTCATTCACTATTGTGATGAACAGGAAAATTGAAATAATTCAATGCTTGAAGCTGTTGCCATAGATGAAACCGAGACGAAAGAAAGGCATAATTGTTTCGAACTTGGTTCCATTCTAATGGTAATATTAGTAATAACTATTAACAGTAATTTTAAAAAATTGTAACGAAGATAATAATTACAGTCGATTTTTTCTTAATGAATCATTGCGTGTCATTCATTCATCCATCTCTACTTTCAATGACTCCCATTTCATCAATTCCCATTCTGAATTATCAGTCATTTCAATTCAAATTCTTTATTCAATCTAATATTTTCTAATGTGATTTTCGTTAGCTATACAGGTATGAGGAAGCATCATTTTTTGCAAACTTTCTAATTGTTTTCACTGAGCAAAAACATGGTCTAATAACTCGGAACTCATAGGTTACTCCCAATGAAGATCAGAAAATGTTGCTGGAAACACCTGAAGATCAGAGGCGTTTTTCCAGTCATAACCCCGAGAGTTACCCGCGTAACTCTGACCGGAGTAACTCTTAACAAGATCCGAGAACGCACTGTGAACACACGATTCTGGGGTTACTCAGGCTTTGTTTGTAAACAAACATTGAATCAGCTGTTAGCTTTCCGGCTTACCGAAGTTGGTAACGCATGTTAAATTTTAGTGTGTGATAATTAAAATTCTATTTTATGCTGACATATGCTGATTAAATTTAAATCTTAAACATTGCATTTTCCGAGCGTTTACTCTGTGAAAAACATGCTTCACGTTAAATAATACTGTATATATTTAAATCAACATCACTGTTTTTTTTTATTGATTTAATGTTTTCTTATGGAGAAAGTGAGCTTCGTTGACAATTACTTGATGCCTGTGTACTAGGTGGATACTGTATGAATCTCATTCCAAAGATTATGAAGAATGAAATTCATAAATATTCTGTTATATTGTTGCAATAAGTTAATGTCAATGAAGCGCTTTATTTAGTTAATCATTTTCTTTTTAAAACATGAATTGTCTTTATCTTCCCCAGAAAATGACAGATGAACAAGAAAAAAATCTATTCTCAGTCATTGCTGGTTCAAAGGCAATGTTTAGTAGTGATCTACAGTCTGTTGTGAACAATTTTTCTCTTGTTCATGAAGTGCTTTTTACAGCTGATGATGGAGAGATTAACAGGTAAAACAAAATTGGCAGTTAAATACAATTGTTATAAAGTTCATTTATTGTAATAATGTTACTCTGAGTGAACTTAATTTTTTTCTTTGGTAAAGGCCCTACAGGCCATGAAAAAACTGTGAATTAACCTAGTTGAGAGCTCTCAATTCTATTAAAAGCTTTTAATATATTAATGTCTATAAAATAAAGCAGGATTTCTACTGATATTTCACTTTTACATTTTACCATCTTCAACAGCAAAAATTTACGATGTATTGTTACATAATGAATGTTGTCCAAATGTCCATATGTAAGTAATCGGCCTATAATGAGTAGATTCAGTCAATAATTCATGCAATTACAGAAGTTCAAAAAGGTTCTAAGTTTTTGATACTTGAAATACTGCACAAAATATTTCATACCAGATAAAGCAACTAATGCATAACTGCAAAAAAAAAGACACCAAAATTCTTGATTTATCCCATCTTAAATGGACTCCAAAAAGTGTTTAGCAAAGGATCTGTCTTAGCATCTTTCAATTATGATAGGAACTGTTCACCATATGTAAGAAAATAAACTGACTGGAAACTAGTTGATACCAGGAAATTGTCAGATCCCCTTACAGGAATATTTCCCATAAACTGCGACAAATTTCTGATTCTGGGAGAAATTTTTTTTTTAAATCTGTATACTCTTTACACAAATGTAGATAACTTTATATTACAATGAATTATCTGCCTTCGTAAGTTTTTACTACCATAATGAGTAGAGTAGGCTCCTGAGGCAAATTTTCACTTCCTTTTTTACTACCTTACTTCCTAATAGACATCCTGTAAAGTATTCTACATGTGTATTTTTTAGACTAGTAGATTTATGAGAGAACTGATCATGAATTTTTTTTTTTGCAGGCAAGAGAGATGCTTTGACCAATCATTCACAGAAAAATTTCTGGAGATGGATGACTTAGATTTTTTTGGGCACATCAGAATCAGTAAGCAAGCATTTTATGAGCTAGAAAATATTTTTATATCCTCTCCAACATATGACTATCCTAACAATCTTGATCCTATGCATCAAATGACCTTTTCTGAAGCTCTCCTTATGGTATTGGGGTATCTCGCTTCAAAAACCACTTTTAGAGAGACTGCATTGCAATTTGGTTGCTCTTCTGGCCAGGTGAACAAGTTGTTTTATAGGATATTAAATATAATCAACAGTACGCCGGCCTTGAAAATATCTTGGCCACTTAATCTTGAAGAGAAACGAAGAGGATTTGAAGCAATTGGAAATTTTCCAGGCACTGTTGGAGCTATTGATGGAACACATATCAAGGTTAGAGTACCTGAAACTGTACAGAGAGATTACAACAGTCGGAAGTTTGTTCACACAATATTGCTGCTTGCTGTGTGTGATGCAAAAAAACGATTCATGATGGTGGCTAAAGGCATCCCAGGAAGTGTACATGATCAACGTGCATTGGATATGACTAATTTTGGTCAAAACATAAAGAACCATCCAAATGATTTCTTTCCAAGAAAAAATTTGCACATCATTGGTGACTCTGCATTTTCATTGCGTTTGAATGTGATGACACCTTTCAGAGACAATGGT